>PVJH01035882.1:0-19289 GCA_004026705.1 Nesogale talazaci
AGACTGGAAGATACACACAGATTCTTCTAGTTTCCAGTCTAGAAAACATGACCCCAGATAGGATAATATCACACAACTCCTAAGGGGTAATGTTAAATACGAACCCAGTTCCAACACTAAGAGTTATATAAGCTGTTTCAACGAGCCTATGCTTTTTAGCAATAAAATTGATCAAAGAAGACAGCAACATCTGGATCATCTGGAATCAAATCTGGGCTCCTTTACACCTCCAAATATTATTTCTTCATCACTCTTGCTAAAAACAAGTTAATAAACATATTCCTATGATACTTGGGAGGGAAACAAAAACAACAAATACTAGAAACAAGTTCTCAGGCAACTTATATCTGATAGATAGATGTTATCTTGAAAACAGTAATTTTAAAAAAATAAACTGAACTAGATTGACTACTCAAGCTTCAAAGAGTAGTGCCTCTCCCTTTTTCCAGAATCAGCTTAGACTATTTGGTAAACTAAACCAGTGAAAAACCAGATTAACCCTCTTTGTAACTACCTAACAACTGTACTCAGTATAATTGCTTAAAATCACTACACTAGGGTTTGTTTGTTTGTTTGTTTGTTTCGGTGGGGGGAGGGTACAGGGGTGGACAGAAAGAAACACTTTATGGAGGTATTAAAATTATTTTCTGAACACATTTAGCACACATAGTTAACTAACCATAAAATCTCTTTCCAAACTTGAAAGGTTATTTTCAATGCAAAAGGTTAAGTGTGAAGATTATCAGAATTACTACTATGGAAAGAGTTTAAGGTATTAAGTTGCTAGAGTAATACAATAAACATACCTTGAAAATTTATTTAACTTTATATAAAATCTCTTTTCAAATCTGACATGCTCTTCACAGTGATCTGACAGAGAATTTCCCTGAGAAAACAGAATGGAAGCATCTCAGTGGAGGTCCTCCAGGCAGAGACTAAATATAGTAGTCAGTGTAGTTTCAATTTTGAAACTACCTACTTCTATTCTAGTGTCCACTGGACCACTGTCCCCTGAAAAATTACTGAGTTCCTATTTTAGCAACAGACATTTCCTTGAGGTGGTTTAGTGGAATTAGGATCTAGAGTCCAATATATGATGAGAATTCCATCACTACTATGACACACTAAGGCCTATTATATAATCATCTTGGTTGTTTAGTTAGTTTTAATTTGTTTTAGTATAATGGGCAAGCTCTCAGCTGCTCTCTGTCTACCACCTACTAGACAATTCTGACCTGACCCATCTGAGGTACCCATGAGATTATCCCTTTTTTCTCTCTCTTACGCCTAATATAAGTTCCTCTCAGATATTACACTCGAATATGCAAATAAACATGCCAAGCATAAAATATTTTTCTTCACTTGTCTAATGATTTATATTTCCAAGTCTTAAAGTGTCAACCATTTTCTACTGTGGATGCACCATTTTAGTCACCAACCCTGCAATGAAGGTTCTGCTATATTTATTTAAAATAAAAACAGACCAAAATCATTCATGAAATGGATTTGGTGCTCACACTTAATTCTAAGCCCAATTTTAGAACTATTTATGATGACATGATCCTACCTACTCGAAACCCACCCTGAGGAAGAGATCACTGAAAATACTGGCACTGTAAGAAAATGCAGTGAAGAAACCAAATGGTGTCTGGCTAGCAGAATTAATAGCATTGAGAGTCTTAAAAGGTTGGCTTAAAGCAAGCAAGCAGTCTTCTAAGTGAGGCATCAACTAAGTCCACATTGAAGAAGCACAGCTGTCTGTGGGACCCACAGTTGAAGAATGTAAATAGCCTTGCTAACAGAGAAATCATTGTAAAGTCAACCACTGCAGAATTTGGGTAGGTTATATCTTAGCATTTGATATTCCTTTTGAAGTTACTTCAATTTTTAACATTTTCTCCTTTGTTTTCCAATGAGATTTTCCTTTGCTTTATTTTATCATTCTTGTTGTTTTGTGTTTTGTTTCATATGCTGTATATGAAATCCAGCATATCTGTAATTGGGTTACTAATTATCTAAGGGTGTGGCAGAGGAGATGATAGGGGCAATGGGGGAGCTAATAGCAATGAGTATGAGAAGAAAATATTCTCAAAATCTTTGTAGGGATAATTGCATAGATCTTCTTAATATGACTGAAAGATTAAATTATTAATAATAATTTATGTGAGATATGTGAAGGATATTCCAATAAAACTATTTTTTAAAAAAATAGAAGTCAATGTTATAAATAAAACAAGTTCCAGTGTAAAGGGCTTGGAAAATAAAAGAATAGCTAACAGTTGCTCAAAATGTATTTAAGAAGAATCATTCAAAACACTGTAGAGAAAGTTGTTTAATAATTTGAATTTGCCAAGTATTAATACATCAGATGATGATGTATAGAGTTTGAATGAAAAGGTGTGAAGTTCAAATACATTTAATGTCTTTTCTTCCTTCCGGTAAATATCTCTCAAAGTCAAATTTCCATTAATACTATTGACTAGCTAAAAGAGTTGTATAATATTTGGTATGTGCTAATTTTTATAATAAAATCTGTAGGGTAAAATATCAAGGATAATTAGGAAAATACTATTCAAGAAATGAATTCCAAATGTGTTCAAAGAAAAATGTATCAAAATGTGTTAAATGTATTTTTGCTACCTGGTGTTTCTCCATGTTCTTTTTCAGGAAGCAAATGTCTGAAACACATGAAGAGACCAAGAAGGTTCATTCTAGCATTCATGTGAACATCCTTGTATCTAACACCTGTGCTGTGGATTCCACACCTGGAAGGAATAATTATTGATTTTCTCTGTGAAGATTTCTCAACTGAATCTACAGCAGGTGCTTTATTAGTCATATAAGAATATTTTAGTCGTGCATCTCAACTTATGCTTAACGTTTGTCAAGATCACATGTGCGGCTATCTTATTCTCTGTTCTTAGAGCAGCCTGTAATCTAACACTAGCTTTCCCTCAATTTTCAATTATATACTACAGAAAGAAAAAAAGGAGAGAGATCTCCATCTAAAAGACAGTTCTAAATTTTCAGTTATGGGTTTTTTTTAAATCAATTTATTGGGAACTCATGCAACTCTTATCACAATCCATACACACATTCATTTTGTCAAGCACATTTGTACATTTGTTGCCATCATCATCAACAATAAAAATTTATTTTTCCAAGTGTTGGCTTCAAATATGATGGAAAGTAATAGGGATTGCAGTTATAACCAATTTCAGAAGCCTGCAGAGCCAGATGAAAGAATTATTTCTTATGTAATTCAGCAACTCTATTTAGTTTTGCCACTTGATCATTGTGGAGTTTGTCAAATGGTTTTGTTTATGGTACAATCATTTTTGGATGTAGTATGGGGGAAATGATTATCTGAGTGGGTACATTTTAAATACTACATAATCAAAAAAGGAAAATATGTAATCCATTCTAGAAGCTAAACTGGTCACCCCAAATGTACTAAAGAATATTTCATGTTCAACACTGCCTTCAAGTGAAGCACTACACCAAGTACTTTAGTGTTGATTCATGAACTTAACATGTCTTGACTCTTGTTCTCTAAATTTTCAGTAAAAAATGTCATCCAAATCAATTGGTCCAACTTCAGACTAAACTTCAGCAAGACTGGTCAGTCTTATAACTGAGTTATAGTTGAAGACTGTACAATATTGCTAACAGAAATATTTGAGCAATCTGGTTAAAAAAAATCATAGCTAAGAGCTGAAGTGAATTTAAGACATGAGCTTTCATATCATAGTACCTTATGCACTCAGCTGCTATTCATAAAATCAACAGTTCAAAACTATTAGCAGGTCCCTCGGGAGAAAGGTGAGAATTTATGCCCTAATATTCAGCCAACAGTTGAAACTGTCAGTAGATTTCTGTGTCCCCCCCTGACTTTCCCTGTATCCTACATTTTTGGTTTGTATTGTTTTGTTTGGTTGTTTTTTTGTTGCTCTTATTAGAATGCATCTCAGAGGCGTTATGCTACTGGAGATCACCCTCTTGAAGCTGTGTTATATGTTTTTCTGTTTTTCAGTATATGAAACCTAGTATCAAAGAACCGAGAAGGAGAGCAAGTAGAGTAAGAGGTTTGGGAGGCGGGGGTGCAGTGGTGGTGGTAGTGAGGGAAAAGGGAGATGATACTAAAGCATCCATGGAGACAACGAATGTTTGGAATCTGATTGTGGTAGCAATTGTACAATCCTACCTGATGTGAATGAAATACATACTGATACATGTATTAAATCCCAACTAATTAAAACAAAAAGATTCACAGTGTCAGAAACCTATGGGGGAGCGGGTGGAGAGACAGTTCTACTTTGACCTATAGTCTTTATGAATTGGAATCAACTTGACGGCACTGAGTTTGACATTTTGAGAACTTGGAGTATGCACCATTACATTTCCAGTTCTACGTGGAAGTAAGAATACTTTAGGGGAAATGCCAGACAAATGTGCTATCTCTTATTTTTACCTATTTATTGGCTCCTAATCCATATGTTATACAATTCAATTGTGCAATTGTTCAATCATATCAAGAATTGTACAATCATTACCACAATCATATTTAGAACACCCCCCCAATGGTTATATCACTTCTAAAGTAAGGTGACCAGCCGTCCCACTTGTTAACATTTTAATAATGTCCCACATCATTTTAAAATTAAAATAAGTATATTACAATACTATTTTTGCATTCTATGAAAATTTTTGATGCTCCATATATAGCAAATTTTTAATCAATAACCCCACCCCCACCCCCAGTCAATGGTGTCCCACTTAAAATCTGGTCAGTTTACTCGAAAGTGAATTGTGTATTCACAATTAGTTCTAGTGCTCCCTTCCACCTCCTGCCTTCATTGTCTACTCCCTAATTCACCTCACCCTCCCTATCCCCCATTCCCACCTCTACATCCCCCATAAACCCTTGCATCACTTATCATATCTATGCATCCACTCCTTCTGTGCTTTTCAAACTGAGACACCCAATAGAAACAATCAAACACAAAATTGAAATAAAGTGTTATGGATAAAATAATAATATAAAAATAAAAATACAAGAAAAAAGACACCAATTTTCCATATTTAAAAATCCAGGGAAGAATTTTTTGTCATGTAACATGCAAGAGATACTTGCACCCAGAACAAATTCAGGGTCAATAGGGAAGTGAACTGACCAAGCATCAAGCTGGATCTAAGACAATCAAGATTACAATGATGTTGATAGTAAGGCTATTCAAGGTCCTTTCCTGTGGCTAGTGGTGGTCTGCCGGAGGCTTAATCTAACTAGTTACGAAGCAAATGGTTTGGGGCTCCCAGGGTCTTCCGTAGCCTTCTACCAATTAATTAGACATTTATAACTTTAGTTCTGATAATTTTCCCTTTAACATATTTGGTTTTGTTAGTGTCATCTTTGGATCCCAGAAGCTGGTGTGCTTCTTCCATGTGAACTTCATTAACCCCAGACTTAGATGGCCACTTGTTAGAATCCACACCGGAAGACCCCAGATACTATGCTGATTGACAGCCGGGCACCATCTGCTTTCTTCACTGCTCTTTGCTGTAGTCAAGCACCCCGTTTTCAGTGATCATTTCATAAAGGTGAGTATTGAGAAGGGCCATATGAGGAGAACTGCTCTTGGATTGGGACAAGAGTTAAGTAGGAACCCAGAATTCATGTGCATGTTCACAGGATACACACAACTCAAGTTTACTTTGGTAGCCATAATACGACAAATTCAAAACCCCGTAAGATCAACTACACCAATGACAGCAACAAACAACCCAACAAATATAAAATCTTTAATCATTTTATACCCTACAACCTTGTCTGTGGCTTTATCTCCAACTTTTGTTATTCAGGAAATGAGAGCACTTATATGAAAAGGCTTTAACTATGAAAAGGCATTTCACTATTTTTAACTGCATTTTTCCAGCAACATTTCTGAAGGAGCCTTGTGTATAACTTAATTAGAATGTGTTGTGTCTACAAATTTAGGAAAAACACGCTAAAGGAATAAAGTATTTTAAACTAAACTTTTGTCTCTTATTCATTGTTTGACATTGAGTATTTCCCCCAAATCTGAACCTGTTAATCAGTGTGAAAAGAATTGTATATATTTATTAGTTGTGTTAGGCACAGAACATTTCTTAAAAATGAGTACTCTCTATGTCAGCTAATCAGATTTTTAAGCCACCTCTGAACCTCTAAACATTCCAATGAGTTTTATAATTGCTGTTTAAAAGGTTCATGTGACATCTGCAAACACTTGGTAACAGATGAGAAGACAAGCTTCGTATTCCATGTAGTGTATTTCCAGCTGTTTTAAATTTAAATTAACATTCTTTCCCAATTTTCCATCGTGATGATTATAATGGCACACTCGGGCTTACAAAGACCTAGAGGCAAGCATAATTCTTGAATAATCCAGGTGTTTAGTAATTAGAATAATTGAGATCATTAATATGAATGAAGTACAAAAAAAATCATTTCTTGTTTACATTTTATTTTTCAGTTCTGAGGCTTCTTTTCTAACGCCCCCACCCCCACCTCTCTCTCAACCCCATGAGAATTCTATTCCTCTGTCCCTTTCTAATTACCATCTTTCAAACAATGAGAGTTGATCAGAGGTCACTCTGAAGCTATTAGCACTTTCAGCAGCTACAAGGGCCAAAGCGTTTAGCCTAAACAATACACAGGACTTTCATCTATTTGAAATGTGGCTTTTGATAAAGACTCCTAAAAGCTGTATAACATATAAGCATGTATTTTAAAAGAATCCATCAGCCAAGAAAGACATGTTGGATTATAGAGAGACAAAATATTTCAACTCTAGGGTCAACAGAACGACATGATAGAACACATTTAGAAAGTCACTCCAGTCAAAGGGCTACAAAAATAATTATAAACATCTATTGAAACAGATATCAAAAAATACTTTTTCAAAATGTACAGAAAGTTTTAAAGCATGATTTTCATGAAAGAACACTAAAGGAACAGGCAGAAGTGTACTAGTGGTCTTTAACAGAAAAGCAAGTTTTCTTAGCTATTCCTCTTAAATTTCATTGGCCAGATTTAGTCTAGGGACATTGAATAATGATGACTGGAATATAGTTGATACATTTGAATTATAATTTTGGTGAAGAATATTGAAAGTACCATGGACTTTCAGAAGAACAAAACAAATCTGTCTCAGAGAAAGTACAACCAGAATGCTACCTAAATGGGAGGCTTACAAGACTTTGCCTCAAGTCCTTTGAACTTGTTCTGAGATGGGTAGAGATCCTGAAAAGCTTAATTTGTTAAAGTTAGTGGTCACTGAAAAAAAAAACAAGACCCTCAATGAGATGGACTTACAAAGTGGCTGCCACATGGGTTTAAATCTAAGGACAATTGTGAGAAAGGTGCCGGGCTCAGCACTGTGTTTTGTTCTGTTGTATTGCTAAGGGCTGCTATGAATTGGAATTTCCTCTATGGCAACTAATAATAAATAACAATCTATTTATTAGTATAAAATATTCCCTAAAATTAAGAACTACTTAATTATTTTTGGCTAAATGATCTAATCCTGAAATCAATCTATTTGACTGAATGACTAGAGACTTAAAAGGACACCTGTCAATTGTGATTACCTTTTAGTTACCAGTTTCCTGAAAAGAAGTTCATTTGTTGACAACTGTGACCAGGATTATAATGAACTGAATTGTGCCCCCCCAAATATGTAATATTGTAAACTGGAATGTGTAATTTTATAACTCCTAAACTTTATGCCTGCTACTAGGGTCTGATATTATGGGTTAAGCACTTAATTGGTAATTGTAGCATCAATGTGGTTCATACCCACCACCCATACCAAGGGAGAGAAGATTTTTTGCTCCCACAAAGAAAGCATTGGAACCCTATGAAGTGCCTCTTATGAGTTGGAATTGACTGGGTAACGATGGGTATACATATTGTTAGAATTATTGGGGAATCAATTTTTGGCTACTTTTAATGAGCAGGATTGTGCGTTTTAGATCAAGTTTTTAAAAAATAAAAAAGGAACGAATTTAGTAAGCAGACATAGCAGAAGGCAACCACATGGAGGTCTCCCAGGGAGCACACAACCGAAGCTGAGGTACCAAGGACTTTCCCTAGAGATCCAAGAGAGAGAAGAACCTTTCTTCTAAAACTGACACACTTATTTCAGATTTCTAGTTTCTAAACGGTGTGAAAAAACACTTGTTTGTTAAAACCACCCAGTTGTGGCATGTATATTATATTAGGCCTGTTACATAAGACATAAACACGGAGGCTTTAAGAACTTTAAAGAAAACTTACATCTTTTAATTCCATCTTCCCATGAACTTTTGAAGTCTCTCTTTTACTGGCACATATTAGTCCTTTGCTATATTTGTTTCTATTCAAAATACCCTCTGGTTTTCATACCCAAACCAAACCAACCAACCTTCTTTAGCTTAATTCCAATTCATTAGAGCCCAGGGAGATAGAGAAGAAATACTTATATGGGTTTCTGGGACTGTCCATCTTGATGGAAACAGCCTGCCTTAACTTCATCCTACAGAGCAGCAGGTGGGTTCAAACAGCTGACCTTGCAGTTAGTAGTTCAATATCTAACCTACTGCACCATTAGGGTCTTCACACTGAGGAACAGACACTTTCTGATTTTTCTGAGAATGTTTCATTTCTATAGATTATTTTCATAAACTCTAAAAGTATCCCCCAAATTAATTAAAGTTCAGCAGGAGAATGAATGATTTCATCAAGAATTTAATGTATGTATGTTGCCAATGATTGAATGTACATTATCCCGTGGGGGGGAGGGGGGAAATCAAGTATTATAGAATAGGAAAAACTACTGTTTGTTCACACTAAATACACGTACTATATACAAACAGTATGCATTTCTATATTTGTGGACACAGTACACAGGCTACAGGTTTTCAGCCAAAAATCAATCCAGCACTTCCTTATAGGAACGCTTCCTTATATGAAAGCATCACTGATTCATCACATAATGGGAGCACATATAGAGGTAGGGAGAACGACGTGGCTTTCTGCTCTCTGGAAGAGTTCGTCTGGGAAAGCCACAGGTGTAGTGCTACCATGGGGAGTCGGAATCAACTAAATGGCGATGAGCTTGATTTTGTTTGGGTAGAGAGGCAAAAAACCAACAGAGTTGCAAAGCCGACTGCCCCGTACAGTCAATTCGAATTTAAATTTGTTTTTGGAAAATCTAAGCTCTTTGTAAATTAGAGCTTTCTTTTTAAGATGATCAATTTATATATATCATAATACCACACACACAAAAAAAACAAAAACAAATTCGCTGCCACTGGGTCGATACTGACTCACAGTGGCCCACTAGGGCAGGGTAGAGCTGCCCCTGTGAGTTTGAAAGACATGATCACTGAAGACAAATGTGTGCATAAGCAAAGGTGGTGAAGAAGCTGATGGTGCCCGGCTATCAAAAGATGGAGCGTCTGGGGTCTTAAAGGCTTGAAAGTAAACAAGCAGCCATCTGGCTCAGAAGCAACAAAGTCCACATGGAAGAAGCACACTAGCATGTGGAATCATGAGGTGTCAAAGGGATGAAATATCAGGCTTCAAGAACTCAAAAGCATAACTTTGCATGCTCACTTTCCTGATATGATCCCTGAGGACAAATGTGTGCATAAGCAAAAGTGGTGAAGAAAGCTGATGGTTCCTGGCTACCAAAAGATATAGTGTCTGGGGACTTAAAGGCTTGAGTAAACAAGCGGCCATTCAGCTCAGAAGCAATAAAGCCCACACGGAAGAAGCACACCAGCCTGTGTGATCATGAGGTGGTGAAGGGATCTGGTGTCAGGCATCAATGAGCTAAAATTATATTATATTAATGAGGGGGAGTACAGATTGGTGTCCCAAAGCCCATCAATAGGTGAGGTAACATCCTTTTACAGAGGGGTTACAAGGAGGAGATGGGTCAGTTAAGATACAGGGTAGGAGCTATGAAATATGCAACCTTCCTGTAGTTCCCATGCTGCCTCCCACCCACTATCATGACCCCAATTCTACCACATAAATCCAGCTGGACCAGGAGATGTACAGTGAAGTTGGAAACATGGGAAACTTAGGATAGATGATCCATCAAGACTGGTAATAGGAGTGGTAATACCAGGAGGGTGGAGAACCAACTTCAGGGATCTACACGTAGCCTCCTCTCTGGGGCACGGACAATAGGGAAGTGAGTGTTGGGACACACTGGACAGTGTACAGGATGAAAAAATAATTTGTAAATTACTAAGGGTTCAAGGGGAAGGGGGGGAGGAAGGGTAATATAGGGAGCTGATAATGGGGGCCTGGAGGGAGGGAGAATGTTTTGAGAGTGATGATGGCAATGGGTGTGTAAAAGTGGCCTGAATACAACTGATGTTGTTAGGGATTGTCAATAAATAAAATGATCCCTCAATAAAATGATTAATTTAAAAAGAGGGGGGGGGGGAAGGGGAGGTTTTTTGTTTTGTTTTGTTTTGCTTAAAGAGGAGCTTGTATCAAGGGCTCAAGTGGAAAATATTGGGAAATGTATGTGGAAATGTGTGCAAATGTGCTTGATACAAATGATGTACTGAATGTTGTAGTAGCTGTAAGAGCCCCCAATAAAATTTAAAAAAAGAAAAAAGAAAGAAAGACTGTAAAAGTTTACAGGGGTAGAAAGTCCTGATTTTCTCCCACCGAGAAGCTGGTGGTTTCATACTGGGGACCTTGGAGAAGGGCAGCCCAAAGCATAACCACTAGAGTCCCTGTAATACAAAGAGGTATAAATAATCACTCATGGCTGACAGAATGAGACACAGTTAATATGGAATGAAATTTAGCATGTAAAACCTACTGTAACTGGGCCCATTCCAACTCATCGCTCCCCTAGAGAAGGTTTTGGAGACTAATTTTTTAAGGGGCATCTTTTTCCTGAGCAGTGGCAGGTGTGGTTTTAAACTGTAAATCTCGAAGTAGCAGCCCAATGCTTATCCCAAAGTGCCACCAGAGCACTTCAATTTAGTACGGTGGAAGCCTAGGCCCAATGCCAAGGGGAATAAAATCTCTGAAATAAATCAGGCATGTGTGCATGCCTATCCCACATACTCCAGACATTTTACAGTATAGGACTAACAACGTTAAGAGGAGCCTTGGTGGCAGTGCCTACGTCCTGGACAGGAAATCTACAGGCCAAGAGCTGGAAATCACCAAAGGTTTTGAATGAAAAAGGCCATTTGCTTCAATAAAGCACTGCACCCCGGGAACCCCATGGGAAGTTCTACTCTGTTCTAGAGCAGTGGTTCTCGACCTTCCTAGTGTCTGTGGCGATCCTTTCACACAATTTCTCATGTGGTGGTGACCACCCCCCCCCCCCCCCCGCAACCATACAATTGTTTTTGTTGCTACTTCATAACTGTAGTTTTGCTACTGTTATGAATTGAGTGACTCCTGTGAAAGGGTCATTCAACCGCCAAAGGGGTAGCCAAGGACCCACAGGTTGAGAATCGCTGCTCTGTAGGGTTCTTCTCAATTCAAATCAACTCTGCAACAGAGTGCTTGAATCTTCTGATTGTTTATTAAGTAAAGTTAGCATCAACATCATGGGCGCCTTAGAGGAAAAAGTGAGGCATAATGGTAACATTAAAATTCAAGATATTTTCTGCTTAGAGGTAGCTTGAAACAGGCAGTCACACTAACACTGTATCCAGTTTACAATTATAGAACCTGTACTATAATTTATGATGTTACACAGAGCTAAATGGAAGTAATATAACAATCATTTCATGTTTATGGAACAAGAAACAAAGCATCCTTTTCTAAATTAAAGTAGAATCAGTCTTTAACACAGCAGGCTTCAAAGCTACCGACACCAAAAGGAAAAACATGCATATTTTCTTTTGCCCTATAATTTACGACAAAATTATTTACTTATTTTAGATATCTAAAGCAGATTCAAATTATCCAATTTGACAAACTAGGATTGTGACTCATGAATAATTTTGGCCTTGATAAAATCATAACTTAGTATGGATGCCAAAATTAAAAGAAAGACTTACAACCCAAAAGAACAAACAATGAATCACTGTCATCTCAAAATTAAAATCTGGCTAGGATAAAAAGGAATTCGTTTATTTTTTAAGGAAAGTCACAAATGTCATGACCCATAAACCAATACAAATCTAAATAAGTGTTCCATTTTTCAAAACGTGAACTTAGAAGAGGATTTTAAAAAGAATGAAGTAACCAAATACTTATTACAACAGACACAAAGAGAAAGTATTAAAACTATTCCGTTTAACCAATGAGATTACAATAATGTAAACCATAGTGGTTTAAAATGGACTTGCATCTGGTATTTGATTTTCACTGGCTAGTTCCAAGGAACTCTAAGCAGGCAAAACAATGTCTTTTATGTATTATAAACACTAAATTACAGGAGTCACGGCAGCAAAATGGTCACTCCCTTTACGAGATTAATCAAAACCATTTTCTTTAGGATTCCACAGTAATCGATCAAATTCATTCACTATTTGGGGAGAGAAGGGACTAATGTTAAGGAAAGAAGACAATTCCAAATGTTGAGAAAGTTCATGATTTCCTTGTTGAAAGGTTATATATTTAGCAATCGTCAAAACACTGCTTTTAAAATAAGGAAGGCAAGTTAACTTTATCATTTCAAACTATCTCATTAAACATTTTTAACAGGCAGTAGCGAAAACAGCAGCTGTCTTGGTAGCTTCCCTGAGCCCCTGAATCCAGAACCAGCCAGCAGTCAAGAGGAAGCGTTACCTGCCTCACTTCTATGTTCTCATATGTACTTGAAATGTCTCAAACGTGCACAGTGCCAAAGTCTGAGGATGTTGTTTTATTGATTTCATGGTTTTCCACAGTGACAGCAAGGAAGGAAGGAGACCTGATCATCTCAAGGGCAGCAATTAAAGCCATTAGCTACCCTTGGGGAGAAACATGAAACTTTCTGTTTCCACAAAGATTTATAGTCGATGAACTCACAGGGACAATTCCACTCTGTCCCTTTGGGTATCTGTGAGTTGGAATCAACTTGATGGCAACAAGGTTTTTCCCCCCTGATTTTCTATAACAAGTAGGAACCAAAAGCATCATCAATTTTGTGAATATTTCCCCTATCTATAACCTAGGTAATGTGATTGGAATTCAGTTCCAGAAAAAAAAGAAATTAGTGTGAAAATAGAAAATTGATGTAAAGAAAATTACATCCAAATTTGAGGTGATATCTATAACAGCACTCAAACATAAAGCTTCACTTGACAAGCTGTTGTTAGGTATCCTCAAGTTGGTTCTGAGTGCTAGCTACCCTACATACCAGGGAACTAAAGCCTGCTTGTTTCTGCACCGTGCCCACAACTGGTGCAGCCACTCTCTCAATGCCTTCCCTCAGGGGTCTTCCTATTGCGGATGCGCTTCACTTTATCAAGCATGGTGTCCTTCTCTAGGGGCTATTTCCTCCTAATAACATGTTCAAAATACATGAGCTGACGCCTCCTCACCCTCACTTTCGAGGAACATTCTGGTGGCACTTCTGCTAAGACCTCTTTGTTATTTTGGCAGTCCATAGGATTTAAGTATTCTTCCCCAACACTAATTCAAAGGCACTAATACTTCTTCAATCTGTTACGCAGCATCCCACTTTCACATGCATGTGAGGCACACCATAGTCCTCAAAGTGATGTCCTTGGTCTTTAATCTTCAACACTTCATAAAGCTTTTGATTAACTAAATGCATTCTGTCACTTGATTTTTTGACTGCCTCTTCGATTAGCATTCACTGTGGATCCAAGAAAGATTAAATCCTTGACAACCTCATTTTTTAATTTGTTTATCATGATCCCATCAATTGGTTCAATAATGAGGTTTGGGGGATTCTTGACATGGAGTTGTAATCCCACTGAAGACTAGCCTTTGATCTTCACCAGCAAGTGTTTCTAGTCCTCTTCCTTTTCAGCAAGCAAGGTTGTAGCATCTGCATATTACAGGCTGTTAATAAGCCTTCCTCCAATCCCAGAGTTAACTTCTTCATCATGTAATTCAGCTTCTCAAATCATCTGTTCAGCACACAGACTGAATAGATAAGATGAAATGAGGCAAGTCTGGTGCACATGTTTCCTGATTTTAAAGCACACAATATGCCTTTGTTCTGATTCCTTTATTCTTCTCAAGCCATGTACATTTTTTTTTTCATGAGTCCAATGAAGTGGGAAATTACCACTTTTGGAATTCCAAATTTTCTCAATGCTAGCTATAGCTTAACTGTTATGATTCACATAGTCACATGCCTGTGTATAGTCAATAAAAGACAAGTAAATTTCTATGTGGTATTCTCTGCTTTCAGCCAAGACTCATCTGAAATCACAATGATAACCCCTTCTCTGTATCCTCTTCTGAGCTGGCTTTAATTTCTAGCAACTCTGAGTTGATGTGCTGCTCCAACCATTGTTGAATGATCTTTGGCAAAACTTCACTTGCATCTGATACTAATGATATCACTTGATAATTTTTTCATTCTTTTGGGTTGTTTTCCTTTAGAATGGGTTGGATACATTGGTCTGGATACATTAAAGAAACAGATCCACAGAAAAGTATATGTATATAAGATAGTGTTATATAAAGGGTAAGTGGACATTAAGAAAGCATACCAACCCAATACTGTCCAGTCTATAAGTCCAACATTAGCCCATATGTCCTACACTGATTTACAAAGTCCTCCTCAAGCTCACAAAACAAATGCAATCATGCCTACTATAGGAGGAAAGCTAAATCGGTGGTGAGTGTGTAAGCATCTTAGTGCTGACAGGGGTCTCCACAAGGCTGCTTAGTACCCAAGGCTGCATCAGGGTAGGTCCATGTGGCTTCTCCTTTGGAATGTCGTGCAGGAAGTGAGCCTCGGCTATGGCAGCTGTGCCCTGGTCCAATCATCAGAGAGCAAGAGACCGGAGAACGAGAAAGGCAAGGCTCGCCATGCCATTTATCTCTCTGCCCTTCAATAAATCCCACATGTTTATCAGCCAGGTTGGCATAAGAAACCTTAACTATGTCAGGCACAACTATAGAACATTTTCTGTTAATTGGCCACGTAGCTGTCTTCCTGATTCCTTGGAATTGGAGAGTGAGTCATTTGACATAATTACATATACTTATATTTCTGAAATTTAAAATATGCAAATCAATTTTAAGATATCCGAAAATAGATATTAATGATCAATGTAGCGCTATATAGTTCTTTGTTCACTTAAAGGGGTGATTAATAAACTGAAACTATACAATGAAATGTGCAAAGACATAGAAGAAGAAAAACAAAAGGGAAGTGCGCACCCAGCATATCTTAAACTGAAAGAACTCAGGAGAAAATCCAAGCCTCAAACTGCTGTCTTGAAGGATTCTGTAGGAAATATCGAAACGATGCACGAAGTATCAAAAGAAGATGGAAAGAATACACCGAGTGACTGTACCACAAAGAATGAGTCAACACTCTACCACTTCAGAAGGTAGCATAAGAGCAAAACACAGCCTTTCTAAAGGAAGAAAGTTGAGCTGCACTGAAAGCATCAGTGTGAAACAAGACTTCCTGAATTGATGAAATACCAATTGAGAGTTCAACAAGCTGATGAGCACTTATCTATACTAGGAAATTCGTAAGACAACTATTTGGAACCAACTGGAGGAGATCCATATTTGTAGCCAATCCAAAGAAGGGTGACTCAGTAGAATATTTAAATTATAAAAAAATACCCTCGATGTTACATTCAAGTAAAATTCTGTAGATCATCCAACAGAGGTTTGCAACTGCCAGAGGTTCAGGACAGATTTAGAAGACAACATAGAACAAGAGATATCATAACGTATGGCAAGTAGATCTTCACTGAAGGCAGGGGATACCAGAAAGATGCTGTGGTAGCTACAAAATCTGTTATCAATTTGAGACTGAAGTGTGAATTGGGTGGAGGTTAACCTGTCAGGTCACCACTTAATGACCTCATTTTCTTAATTGGCCTAAGGAGATAATTAGGTCGCTGGAGGTGGGACACATGCACATTCCCTGTGAGATATTCCTGCTGAGAAGACACATGGAGTTATGATAGCACTCTGGAGTCAAAAGAGCCCATGAAGACTCACGCCAGTGTTGAGATGCTTACACCACCACTGGATCCACAAGAATTTCCACCCACTGACCTGTGATCTTGCTACATGTGTTGCGTCAGTCTGAAGAGGAATTTATAGATTGGTAGTGGAGATATGGGCTAATATCAGACTGATGGACTTGATCTGGACCGGGCTGGGATGTTTTCTCAATATTCAATTCCTCTTGTATATAAAGCCATTTCTTATACACACATACAAAATAACTGACACTAGGGTTCCCGTTCATACTTTCATTCCATAGGTTCATTCCAAACAAAGCATGTTTAAAAGTGTCTCTGTGATCAGTGGATAGTGGATGGCAGCAAACAAGTTGTATCCGGAATAGACATGTCTTACTCTCCTTAGCGTACCTTCTAAAACGGACACAATCACATACAAACAAAACAATGGCTTCCACACTGCTATGCTTGGCCAGTTAAATACAAGGCAGCAAGATTCAATGAAAAAGCTTTGGTGACTTTGGGAGATGGGGAGTGACTCCAAATGAATCTGTTGGTAGAACGTGGTAGATTATTATGAAGAAGTTTAAGAAGATTTAAAACAGCATTTAAAAGCCAGGAAAGTTGCAGAGGAAAACTTTTCCATCATAATGATGTACCTGTTCATTCTTGGAGGGTAGGAGGGTTGTCTAATGAGAACTTCCAATGGAAAACCTTACCTTGTCCAGATAACATACTTAAATTTAGATTTCTTTTTGTTCACAAAATCAAAGGGAAATTTAAAAGAACATGACCTGAATGAGGACAGCAAACTGCTGTTTTCAGATGACGCAAATCAAATAGTGCCGCCTTCTTCAAGGGCGAATTAAAGTGACAGAAAAATTGCTTTCTGAAGTACATATACCTCAGTGGTGGAAATGTGGAGAGATAAGAGTTCCCATGTTTACATTTTTGTCTAATAAATGTTTTTATGATTTTATACCAAAATTTTTTGACTCATTCTTGTACACAATTGGCTCAATGTCTATTTAGTGTTTAATCCTTGATTCAATTCACTTAAAAAAATACTGTTTAGGAATAAGAACCAAAATTCTTTAACATCTATACTGAATGCTAAGGCAGTGAAATGCGTTAAAATTTTTATTCCATTAAAAAATGATTTCACTTCTTCAGGAGCTGCAATTTAATTGCCCTTTTCAATAGACTCATATATCTGTGACACCAACCAGCACTATGATTCTCACCCAGAGACCGTATACTTTATAGTGTTGAGTAAAAGTCTGGTTTCTGGCAAAATAAACTATCAAACAAAATCAACTATTTTCACCAAGTTAGAACATACAAGTAAACAAAGTTACTCTGGGAAAGGGGAAGTTTTGACTATCCATTTAAATAACAACATAGACAGGGAAAACTCTTCTAGTCACTCTTGAGGACCGCAAAATACAACTCAACCTCATTTCTTCTAAGCAAGTTTACATTTAACAAGGACGTATGAAAGTCTCATCATTTCATTGGGGACTCAGATAGCTCTTGTCACCATCCATATATAAATCCCTTGTGTCAAGCACATCTGTACATTTGTTGCCATCATAATTTTCTAAACATTTTCTTTCTACTTGAGTCCTTGTTATCAGCTCATTTTTTCCTTGTTATCAGTTCCTCCCCCATGATAATTTATCATTTTTTGTCATGTCTTACACCGACCACTGTCTCCCTCTACCCATTTTTCTGCTGTCCTTCCCCCTGGGAAGGAGTTATATGTCAATCATTGTGATCGTTTCCCCCATACTCGCCCCACCTTCCCTAACCCTCCTAGTATCACTATTCCCATTATTGGTTCTGAGGGATTTATCTTTTTTGAATCTGCTTGTTGTGAGCTCTTATCTGTACCAGTGTACATGTTCTTGTGTAGCCGTATTTGTAAGGTAGAATTGGGGTCATGATATTGGAGGGGGGTTGTGAGGGGAGAAATAGAAGAAAGTTGTGTGTTTTATCAGTGCTACACTGCACCCTGACTAGCTCATCTCTTCCTTGTGATCCTTCTTGGATGTCCAATTGACTACAGATGGGCATTGGTCTGTCCTACCCCTCATTCTTGTTGAAATGATTTTTCTTTGTTTTGTGTTTTTGATGTCTGATATCTGATCCCATTGACACCTAATGATCACAGAGACTGGTGTCCATCTGGCATGTGGGTTCCGTTAATTTTCAGCTAGATGACTGCTTGTTTATCTTCAAGCCTTTAAGATCCCAGACACTATATTTTTTGATATCCGGCACCATTAGCTTTCTTCACCACATTTGCTTATGCACCCACTTTGTCTTTAGCAATCTTGTCAGGGAAGGTGAGCATGACAGAGTGCCAGGTTAGTATAACAAAGTGTCCTTATATTGAGAGAGTACTTGAGTGGAGACCCAATGTCCATATGCTGCCATAATACTTTATAAATAAATATATGTACATATACTCACTCCCCTATCATTATATAAAAATATTTACATGTGTACATGCCTAGATTTAGACCTCCATAAGTGTATTTTGCCTCCCAGTTCTTTCCTCTATTTCCTTTTTACTTTCTTCTTCTCCCACTATCATGTTAGGCCTTCATTCAGGTTTTGGTAATTCTTCTCTGCTTCATTGCCCTAAATCAATTACCACCACCAACACCAACCTCCCCAAGCATCCGAAGACCTACTCACACTCAATTTTAGATCATTTGTTCTTCCCTTGTCTCTGGGTTTGTTGGCACTCCCCTTCATTTCCCCCACTTCCCTCTCTCCTATGTCATCCCAGAACCATTGGCCCTATTGTTCTCTCCATCAGATTATTCATCCCACCTATCTTGTCCACACAGACTGGCAGAGACAATAATATGCACAAAAACAAAGCAAAGCAAACATACAAAAGAAAACACAGTTACTCCAAAAAAGGAAAAAAAAAAACAGTAAAAAAGAAAAGTCCTTAAACAGTTCCAGGTCTGTCCATTGACCTTTATGAGCATTTTCTAGTCAGGTCCACTAAGATGCCATACCCTGGTCCCAAAGTTCACCTTTGGCCTTCCTCAGGGACTTCATTGCTTTCTTCTCCCTGTTGTTCTGCTACACACCCTCAGTGTTTCATCCCAGAGCAGTTGGGAGGGGGGGGGGGGGGGGAAAAG
>PVJH01035883.1:0-19287 GCA_004026705.1 Nesogale talazaci
GCTCCGTGGAGCTGGAATCGAACCTCCATCCCAGTGGTCTGCAGTCCCGCGCACAACCACTACTACACCACCGGGGCTCAGCCCCCAGCCATTATTTTAGAGGCGAGTTCTTTAAATGTTTGACCAAAAGAGCAGGCTGTTTTTAAGTTGGCAATTTTGTATGGCCTGCTAAGGATGTTATAAATATGGAAATAGCCCTTGGCAGAGAAAAAAGTTCTCCATCCCTGTTAAGGGGTAGACAGCATAAACTTGGGTGTGAAGGGAAGGACCAGGGAGAAAGGTGGGGGACAGGGCAAGCCAGTGGGAGTTAGATAAATTGTTTCAAATAGTGAATACTATAAAAAACAATGGCCTTTTATGTAAAACTATCTAATTCACATAAGGTTTGGAAAGGGTGGGGGCTCAAGCTTGAAAGTCCAAGCTCCATGAAAGTGATATTTGGAACTATAAAATATGAGGGGGTACCCCCCCAAAAAGGTAAATTTTTCTCAAAACTATGTATGTAGTTTTTTGTTACAAAACAACCCTTACACCTTCAAATTCCTCTTCATCACCCTTATATATTTGTCAAATCTGTGATCCCATTCTTGGAAACATTTTTCAAAATCAGCTGTTTGGAAGGCTGGCAGCACCTCTTTATTCTTCACCCTTTCTCCATCATCAAATCACTGTCCTTTCATGTTTCTCTTCTTTCATGGACACAAAAAGAAGGAGCACAGAACAAGGTCAGGTGAGTAAGGTGCGTGGGGCAAGAGAGGCTTGCTGGTTTTTGCCAAAAATTGGCGCACCCGAGATGGCTGTGTGAGCAGGAGCATTGTCATGGTGGCCCAATCGGTCCCCGTGTCTGTCACAAAGCAGGATTTTGTTGTGGCCCAGTGTTACATGATCTTTTCAGAACCTCGAAATAGGAGCTTGATTCACAGGTGGAGCAAACTCTAAATGCACTTTCCCCCTCACCTTAAAAACAAAGCATGGAGCCCCGGTGGCGTCGTGGTTGTGCGCGGGACTGCGGCCCACTGGGAAGGAGGTTCAATTCCAGCAGTGGGGCTGGGCCTCCTACTCTCACCGCCGGAGAGCAGTGATGCCCCCCCCAAAAAAAAAAACAAAGCATGAGGGCTGAGCCCCAGTGGCGTAGTGGTTGTGCGCAGGACTGCGACCCACTGGGACAGAGGTTCAATTCCAGCTCCACAGAGCAAAGGCTGGGCCTCCTATTTCCACCACCTGAGGGCAGTGATGCCCCCCCCAAAACAAACAAACAAAAACAAAGCATGAGCATCATCTTGAACTTAGATTTCACATGAGTCTTTTTTGGACAAGGTGACAATGGCATCTTCCGCTGGCTTGATTGACACTTGCTTTTGGGGTCAGAGGACTAGCCCCATGTCTCGTCACCATGAAGGAACTGACAAGAAACTCAATCCTTTCAGAGGAGTTTTTTCAAAGCACAACAGGTTTCCACTTAATGCTCTTTTTCGTGGTCAGAACCCGAGGCACTAATTTTGCAGCGACCCTTCTCATTTCCATATCTTCTGTTAAAATTCACTGAGCTGAGCTCCAAGATAGTTCAGATAATTTCCCCATCTCTTTAATGAGCCACAGTTTGTCTTCAGGTGTAAGTGCACAAATTTTGTTGACATTTTCATCTGTTTGGGAAGTTGAAGGAAGTTCAGGATGAGGTTTGTCAGATATTTTATCTCTTGAAACAAGAAAACTCACTTGTATGCTTGCGTTTTTACCATAGTTCTGTCCTTGTAAGCTGTGTTCAACATCACAACCGTTTCTGTGCCATTTTTTCCAAGCAAGGAACAAAACTTCACAGCTGCACGCTGTTCTCTTACATTGACTGTCACAAAAAATGAGGTTCGAGTGAAAATGCTTTTACGAAAAAATTCACTGTGACCAGACAGAACCTCTCCATGCGACGCCACTGAGTGCACTAACTCAGCGAGTTGCTGGATGTTTCCCTAGAGGAAAAAATACGTTCTACGAAAGTTCCACTCCCTGCCCAGTGCAATTCCTTTCTGGGGGGTGGTGTTGGGGGTGGGGGCTGGGTACCACCTTATAGATGACAAATCCAATTTAGAGAAGGAAAATGGCAAAGGAAGGGACTTCTAGAAGCATCTGGAGTTGAGAGAAGTGGACAGAGTAAATACAATAAGTGAAGAGAGGTAAGGAATAAAATAAGAAAATAAGAAAACTTCCTTCAAAAGGTACCTGACTCTTCCAATCTCACAGGAAACAAAATCTTTGAGGAATAGCCTCGGCTAGGTCAGGCATTATTTGAGTTCTTGGTCCAGTATTTGATCATTCTGCCCCTTTGAAAAGGAGCCATGGAGGGCTGAGCCCCGGTGGCGTGGGACTGCGGCCCACTGGGTTGGAGGTTCAAATCCAGCAGTAGCTCTCCAGGAGCAAGGCTGGGCCTCCTACTCCCACCAGGAGGAAGTGATGCCCCCCTCCCAAAAAAAGAAAATCCATGGAATGTGATGGTTACAAACTCAGTTTTAACGATTTCCTGGCAAACCCAGGGGAGGGGCAGTCTTACCTGAGTGGGTGCCTTAAGGAAGTTGTGGTATTGGGGGTTTTAAGGTTATGAGTCATGTCCTGTCTAAGAAGATCCGAGGGCCTCAAAAACAGCTGTACATTTTTCTAATCCAAAGTGGCAAATGCATTAAAAAAATTAAAAAAAGAAAAAGAAAAAGCTGAGCCTTGATAGCGTAAGTGGTTGAGTGCGGGACTGCAGCCAACTGGTTTGGCGGTTCAAATCCAGCAGCAGCAAGGCTGGGCCTCCCACTCCTACCAGAGGGCAGTGATGCCTAATAATTAAAAAAAAAGAAAGAAACAAAGTGGCAAATGCATCTCACTCGTTTTCTTCCTGCCGCTGTAATTCTGTTTTTGACTGATCATGGTTTTATGACTCTTTCCCTTGTTTCCATGTCCTATGTAAGTAGGCACATGGCTGGGACATCCTTATTCCCTCATGTTGATGAGTATCTGGTTGGTTGAGTATCTGCTTTGTCCTGTTTAAGATTTAATAAAAAATGATCTGTATAAAATACATTTGAATTGTAGTCTCTTTTTTTTCTCCCTATAACAGGCCCTGAGTTCTTCCATCAGCCTGACCTGCCCCCTGAACAGCCGAATATTCCTAGAAGAAAAATATTCCTACAAGAAAATCATAAATGAGGGGCTGAGCCCCGGTGGCGTAGTGGTTGTGCACGGGACTGCGGCCCACTGGCACGGAGGTTCAATTCCAGTGGGGCTGGGCCTCCTACTCCCACCACCAGAGAGCAGTGATGCCCCCCCCAAAAAAAAAAAGAAAATCATAAATGAGTTGGTTCATTGTAAATTAATAGGCACAACCCTCAAATGGACACACACACTGTTCTCGAAGAGCCCTACTTTGATGGCCTAGTGTCTTTCTATTCCACACAGCAATATCCATAGACGCAGACTTCCACACCCTCTTCTGTTCTCTGCACTTTTCAGAATTCAAAGAGAACAATTGAGGGATCAACTAAACAATCTCCTCCACCAACTGGACAAAGGACACTCATTCCTCCTCCCCAAAGCTGAAAAACTGGGCACTATTCCTCACGTTTCCCCCCACCCCCATCCCCCAAAGGTTTTGATCTTTCTTATCCTGCCACTATGTTCCTCTCTCCTGCTCAGCGTCATTATCCACATAACCACAAGCTCTCACGCCACCCGTCGTTAAGACAGACCATGTTGGGAATCAGGATAGTTTCTGCGGCCATCCTCCCACTCCTCTCCACTTCTCAGTTAGTGTCCCTGGGGATTCTCTTCACAGCCTCTGCAAGTGATTGCATCCCTTCCCACGCTTTTCAATAACATCTTTGTGCCTGTGGCTTCCAGTTGTGTCACTCCAGGTCAGAGTCTCCCTGGAACTCCAGGCTGATTGACCTGCCCACTTGATCGTCTTCAAGTTAGATGATTTACAACTCAAATTGAATGTCGTACCAACAACTTTTCTTGTTTGTTTGTTTTTTAGGCATCACTGCCCTCAGGTGGTGGGAGTAGGAGGCCCAGCCTTTGCTCCTGGGAGCTGGAATTGAACCTCCATCCCAGTGGGCCGCAGTCCCGCGCACAACCACTACGCCACCAGGGCTCAGCCCCAACAACTTTTTGATTGTCCGTCGACTTCAAAAATCTTGCCTGCTCCCCCGACACCACTTCTGCCACGGTATCATTGACTTACTTATCCTCAACTCAGAAATGTAGAAGTCACCCAGGATTCCATCCTTTCCCCCAGCACCTTCATGTCCAGTCTATTACCCAAACCCAGCAAGTCTGCCTCCAAACACTCTCGGAAGCTGCCCGCCTTTACTGCCATCTCAGACAGCCATCCTCTCTGCCTGATGAGTCATGTCCCTGTTCCCTTTGGCCCTTATCCAACCTCTGCTCCCTTCATGTCTGAAAGATTCGTTGCTGTCCTGTTAAAAACTAAAATCAAACAAACCCATTGCTATCAAGTTTATTCCTGGTGCCAATTCATGGTAGCCCAATACGTTACTGAGCAAAGCGGGTCCCTCGGGTTTTCTTGGCTGTCACCTTCCCAGAGGCAGGTTGGCAGGCCTTGTTTCCACAGAGCTGTTAGGTGGGTTCCGGTTCCAACCTTTAAGTGAGTGCTCACATCCAAACTGTGTGCACCTTTCAGAGATCCTTGAAATGGGTTCCCACTGCACTTTGGGACACTCGGCAAGCTATGTCACATGCCTTCAAAGGTCCTACACAAGCTGGGTCCGATCATGTTGCCCGTCTTGACTCAGCTCCCAGTTTTCCTTGTGCCTCCAGGTTTGGCTGTTGGATATATAAATAGCAAAAACTCTTCAGGGTGTTTGTCAGGGCTGCTTCTTAACTATCATTCTGCCGCCTGCAAAGCTGACTCATCTCTGTTCTCAAGTTCAATGCCACTTACCTCAGAGGGAAGACAATTACTGAACACTCCAAGCCAAGTGAAGATGTTTTTCTTTCTTCTTTATAACATTTATTTAACTGTTATACCTATCTTCTTTCTTTTTCTCTTTACTATGATGACTTTTAAGAAATTTAATTGTAAATTATATATATACATGTATATAATTTTTGGATTTTAAAATATTTTGTTGTTAGGAATGTACACAGCAAAAAATAAGCCATTAGACAGTTTCTGCATATCAGGGCAGTGACACTGAGTACATTAATTGACGGTGCAACCATTTACACCTGTTTTTTCTGAGTTATTTCTCCCCATTATCAAGCTCATAGCTCCCTAAGGTTTTTTCCTAATATTTCCGGTTGCCGTTGTCAATTTTATTTCATATCCATATCGAGAGTTCTTTTAAAAGTAAGTATCAAGGCAGGATTTTTGTATTCATTAACCTAAATTATTATTCAACTTTAAGACGACTTCAGGGAATATTTTGGGTTTAGGGTTTAAAGATTATCTCAAGGCAATAGTTTTCAGGGTTCAATCAGCACTACATGAGAAAATCTGGAGTCCAGGAGAATTTTTTATTCTTTATTCATTTGTTTTGTTTTTTTGTTTGTTTGTTTATTTTTTATTCGTTTGTTTTTTTATAAAGAAGAAAGAAAGGGGCTGAGCCCCGGTGACATAGTGGTTGTGTGCGGGACTGCGGCCCACTGGGACGGAGGTTCAATTCCAGCAGTGGGGCTGGGCCTCCTACTCCCACCACCGGAGAGCAGTGATGCCCAAACAAAACAAAAAAAAGAAGAAATAAAAACATCACTGCTGTCTGGCGGTGGGAGTAGGAGACCCAGCCTTTGCTCCTTTGGAGCCACTGCTGGAATTGAACCTCCATCCCAGTGGGCCGCAGTCCCGCGCACCACCACTACACCACCGGGCTCAGCCCTCTATTCTTTATTCTTAACTTTTAATCAGGTTTCTTCTTTACAATCTTTTATCAAACTATTCAGTAAGTATCAAGACACCATTCACATTTTTTTTATTATTTTTTATTTATTTATTTTTTTAGGCATCACTGCCGTGATAGTGGGAGTAGGAGGCCCAGCCCCACTGCTGGACTTGAACCTCTGTCCCAGTGGGCTACAGTCCCGCGCACAACCACTACGCCACTAGGGTTCAGCCCCACCATTCACATTTTTGGGGGGGGGGTTTCCTTTTTATCCTGGTAACCACTAATGAACTTTCTTCTCCATCTGTATTAGTCTGGGTTGACTGGAGAGTGTGTAAACGTTGTACATCATACAACGTTCATGGCGTAGGAAACATTTGTTCATGGGGGCAGTTAGCTCACATTCCACATGTTCTTTCTACTCCTGACTTATGAAATGTGCTTTGGAGGACCACTTGCAAACTTTTAGGACTCCAGGCTCTTCACAATGAACTAGGAGGTAGAGCAGAAGAATTGGCTGTTAAGGCCAATTAAGTGGAACAGCCTACGAAATCGTGACTCTAAAATTCCAACCTAAAGAACATATCCCATGTGGTCTGGGGTTGTATAAAAGCATCCTTACTAAGGATATCCTCCACTCCCACTCCCCTCTGCCTCCTACCTTCCTTTCGCCTTCTTGCTCTCACTTCTTTGAGGGGGGTCATTATTGTAAATCTATCTATCATATAACTTTTGCCAATTACACTTTTGCAAGTGTAAAACGTATTAACAGAATTAATTTACAGTCATTGGCTTTGCAACCCGACCCTTAATCCATGCAATTTTTTTCATCACAGTAAATGGATACTCTGTATTTCATTGGCAATAGTCTTGTCCCAACTCCTTCCCCTTTCCTTTTTATCCTGGTAACCACACATGACTTTGTTCTCCATCTGCGTTAGTCTGGGTTGACTAGAGAAACAATCCAGAGACACTCATATGTGTATAAGAAAGAGCTTTGTATATTTATTTTTTCTTTCTCATCACTGCCCTGATGGGAGTAGGAAGCCCAGCCTGGCTCCTGGAGAGCTGCTGCTGGATTTGAATTGTCAACCCTGTGGGCCGCAGTCCCGCACACAGCCACTGCGCCACCAGGGCTCAGCTGAAAGAGCTTTATATTTAAGTGCAATTGAATACTGAGAAAGCATCCCAACTCAGTCCAGATCTAGTCCATAAGTTCAGTATTAGCCCATATGTCCAATACCAATCTATAAATTCCTCTTCAGATGCATGCAACACAGGCAGTGATGCCAAATGCAGGAAGATCACAGGCTAGTGAGCGAAACGTATTGTGGATCCAGCAGTGGTAGGGGCATTTTAGCACTGACAGGGGTCTCCACATGGCTCCTCTAGTTCCAGTGACATGGCTCCATCAGTGTAGCACCATGTGTCTTGTCAGCAAACATTTCCCACAGGGAGTGTGTGTGTGGCCCACCTCCAGTGAGCTACTTACCTAATTAGTGTCTCCAAATGAGATCATCAACTTGTGTCCTGAATGACAGGCTAAACTTCACCCCTTCACTCTTAAGTCTCAAACTGACAACAATTTATGCAACCATGGCATTATATATTTGCCCTTTCTTGTCTTCTCTAACGATTTTATTGGGGGTTCTTATAGCTCTTATAACATTCAATACATTTTTTTTTTTGGCATCACTGCCCTCAGGTGGTGGGAGTAGGAGGCCCAGCCTTTGCTCCATGGAGCTGGAATTGAACCTCCATCCCAGTGGGCGGCAGTCCCGCGCACAACCACTACGCCACCGGGGCCCAGCCCTCAATGCATCATTTTTATTAAGCATCTTTGTACACGTGTTGTCATATTCCTTTCCAAATATTTTCTACTTGAGCCCTCTTGTCTTTTTATTTATTTATTTTTATTTTTATTTTTTATTTTTTGGGCATCACTGCTCTCCAGTGGTGGGAGTAGGAGGCCCAGCCCCACTGCTGGAATTGAACCTCCGTCCCAGTGGGCCGCAGTCCTGCGCACAACCACTACGCCACCGGGGCTCAGCCCCTCTTGTCTTTTTATATGAGAGATCATACCAAATTTGTACTTTGGTAATTGATTGATGTTGCTCAGCATGGTGTCTTCCAGCTCCATCCATAGCGTAGCATATATCAAGACTTAATTTCTCCTGGTGGATGCGTATTTCATTGTGTGTATGTACTGCATTTTGTTTATTCATTCATTCACTCACCCACTAGGTTGTGTCTACCTTTTGGCTATTGTTAAGGTTGGTGTGCAAGTGTCCGTGTGTCTCTGTTTTCAAGTTTTTTGAATATATACTCAGGAGTAGAATTGCTGGGTCATATGGTAGTTATATTTTTTTGTTTTTTTTGAAGAATAGCCACGTTTGTAGTGGTTGTGCGTGGGACTGCAGCCCACTGGGACAGAGGTTCAATTCCAGCAGTGAGGCTGGACCTCCTACCACTGGAGAGCAGTGATGCCCAAAAACAAAACCAAAAAAAAAGAATAGCCACGTTGTGTTTCACAATGGCTTTACCATTCTTCAATTCTATCAGCAACAGATAAGGTTCTAATCACCCCATATCTTTGCCAACCTTTGTTATTTTCTGATTTTTGATTTTGTGTTTCTGTTGACCCTTCATCATCTTAGTGAGAGTCAAATGGCATTTCACTGTAGTTTTGCTTTGGATTTTTTGGCATCACTGCCCTCTGGTGGTCGTGGGAGCTACCCAGTGCCGCTCCTGAGAGCCGCCGCTGGATTTGAACCGCCAAGCCCGCAGGCCACAGTCCTGTACTCAACCACTTACGCCACCGGGGCTCAGCCCTGCTTTGGAATTTTGATAGCTAATAACATTGAGCATCTTTTTTTATTGTTGTTTGTTTTTTTTAATTAAAAAAATTTTTTTTTTCTTTTTTAAGGCATCACTGCCCTGGTGATGGGAGGAAGAGGCCCAGCCTTTGCTCCTGTGAGCGGGAATTGAACCTCCATCCCAGTGGGCCGCAGTCCAGCGCACAACCACTACGCCACCGGGGCTCAGCAATTTTTTTTTTTATAACATTGAGCATCTTTACGTGTGTTTGATGGCCACATAAATGTTCTCTTTGATGAAAAACTTATCTAAATCATGCCACCACCACCAACCCAACTAACAATATCACTTCTGTCTGTCTCCCTCTCTCTCTCACACACACAAACACACACCTACCTTTGCCTATTTTAGAACTGGGTTGTCTTTTGGTTGTAAGTTACCTATCTTTTGATTTAACCATATATACTCGAGTATAACCTGAGCCAAATATCAGCCAAGGCAAAGGATTTTTACCACAAAAACTGCATTGAAAATTTGCTGAACATCTGGGGTCTTGAAGGCTTGAGCGTAAACAAGCAGCCATCTAGCTCAGGAGCAACAAAACCCACCATAAAAGAAGCACATTGGCCTGTGCGATCATGAGGCGCTGAAACAATCAGGTATCAGGCATCAAAGAACAAAAATCAAAATCAATGCATCAATTGACTCCTGATATGATCGCTGAAGTCAAATGGATACAGAGGCAAACAGAGTAGAAGAAACGATGGTGCCCAGCTACCAAATGATTGAATGTGTGGAGTCTCAAAGACTTGAAGATAATCAAGTCGCCATTCAGCACAGAAACAACAAGACCCACATGGAAGAAGCACACCAGCCTGTGTGATCAAGGGGGGCCGAAGGGAGCAAGTATAGAGCATCAAAGAATAAGAATCACATCATCATGAATGAGGGGGAGAGCAGGGTGGGGACCTAAGGCCCACTGGTGGGTAACTGGTCACCCCCTTATAGGGGAGCCACGGGGAAGAGACAGACCAGTCAAGAGGCAGCGAGACAGTGATGATGCACAAGCTTCCTCTAGTTCCTGACGCCTTCCTCCCCCCAACTATCATGGTCCCACCTCTACCTTACAAATCCAGCTGGACTGGAGAAGGTACACTGGTAGAGATAGGAGCTGGAGATATGGGGACCCCAGGACAGATGAGCCCCTCGGGCCAGTGGTGAGATTGGAGCTACCAGATGGGTGGAGAGAAGGTGGGGTAGAGAGACGGAATCAACTGCAAGGATATACACATAACTTCCTATCTGGAGGACAGACACGAAAAGAGTGGGCTGGGGGAGAGGTCGGGCAATGTAAGAACAATAATAATTTATAAAGTATTGAGGGCTGGTGGGGAAGGGAGAGCAGGGAAAAGGGGAAAGGATAGGAAGCTGATATCAAGGGCTCAAGTGGAAAAGCAGATATTTGGAGAATGACAACAGCAGCAGACGTGAAGGTGCTTGGCACAGTATATGTATTTATGTATTATGAAAAACGATGTACGAACTCCCCAAAAATGATTTTTAATAAAAAATAAGACAAAATAAAATGATAGAATAAAATGTGCTGAAAAACTTGGCTTATTCACGAGACTATACTGTCATTGGTTATTTCTTGGCTCTCCTTAGTCCAAGAAGGTAAAGAGTGATTCATTGTTTCATCCTTAGTACCTTGAATGGTGTCTAGGTTGATAAATGTTTTGTTTTGTTTTTGTTTTTGTTTTTTGTCTTTTGGGGGGCATCACTGCTCTCCAGTGGTGGGAGTAGGAGGCCCAGCCTCACTGCTGGAATTGAACCTCCGTCCCAGTGGGCCGCAGTCCCGCGCACAACCACTACGCCACCGGGGCTCAGCCCCTATGTTGATAAATGGAAGGAAGAGAGGGTGGAGAGAGGCAGATAGACTATAAACAGTCACAATTGTGATGCAAATAATAATGGAGAACTTTAGGCAGACGTTTGTTAGGAGAGAGGAGAGGTGACTGGAAACTTTGAGTGGGTGTTACTGTTTATAGAAACACATTAAGACAACACAAACCAACCCTTCTTGGTGCGTGAAGATCAAATGAGTGCATGACAGAAGTACTGCATTGGGAGTTCATTGACCAGGCTGCCTTAGGACCCTAAGGCAGGTCCATCACTGCAAGGCAGGAGCCCCTGGACCACCTGGTTGACTGCACACGCAGGGGTTGGGCAGGAAGTGCTCCCAAAGAGGGGAAATGGGACTTGGGACTGAATATGGGCTTGATTCCAGGCTCCAAACCACTTACTATAGTGATGGAAAAGTGGCAAGCCTGCACCCTGTCAAAGGTGAAAACTTATGAGACCCAGAGAAACTAGGCAGTCCTGTAAGTTCCGACTCTTCAGGTTCCACTGTAGACTAAAACATTGTCAGGCCCTAACCTTTCTTCAAGACTGTGCTATGTTTTGAGTCCATTGTTGTAGCTGTCCTGTTAATCATTTTCACTGATCCTCTGCTTTACCAAATATGATGTCCCTCTCTAGCACTAGCCTTTCTGATTACATACCCAAAGTTAAGACAGCCTAAGTTTCAACAGCCTTATTTCTAGTAACCGAACAATAAGGGGCTTTTAATCCAAGTGAAATGAACACATGTGCTCATAAAAAGACTTGTACATCGGGCTGAGCCCCGGTGGCGTAGTGGTTGTGCTCAGGACTACGGCCCACTGGGACGGAGGTTCAATTCCAGCAGTGGGGCTGGGCTTCCTACTCCCACCGCCGGAGAGCAGTGATGCCCCCCCCCCAAAAAAAAAAAAAGACTTGTACATGAATGCTCATAAAGTATGATATCATCAAAAAAAAGTATGATAGCATCAAACTCGAAACAGCCCTGATATCTATCAATAGATGAGTAGATAAACAAACTATAGTAGATTCATTTTTGGGGGTATATTCATTTAATCAAATACTACTTCACAATAAAGATGAATTGCTGATACATGTAGTAATGTATAAGAACCTCACAGACATGTTGTATAAAAGAAGCCGGACAGAAAAAAGTGCATTCAGTGTGCTTCCATTAAAATAGAGTTGCAGAGCAAGCTCAATTAATCTATGGTTAAAAAAATCAGATCCGCAATCTACTGGGTGAGTTTGATAGGGGAGATTTATTGCCAAGTGACAAAGGGTATTTTCTGAATATCTTGATTGGAGATGAATACATGAAAGGAGGGGGTTTAAAATTCATACCAAAAAAGTATCATACCGGCTGAGCCCCAGTAGCGTAGTGGTTGAGTGCAGGACTGCGGCCGACTGGTTTGGCGGTTCAAATCCAGCAGCAGCAAGTCTGGGCCTCCCACTCCTACCAGAGGGCAGTCATGCCTAATAATAAATAAATAAATAAATAAATAAATATATATATATATATATATACACACACACATATAAAAAACCCAAAAAAGTATCATACCATAGATTTAAAATCTGTGTATTAGGCTGAGCCCCGGTGGCGTAGTGGTTGTGCGCGGGACTGTGGCCCACTGGGACGGAGGTTCAATTCCAGCAGTGGGACTGGGCCTCCTACTCCCACAACCGGAGAGCAGTGATGTCCAAAAAACAAAAACAAAACAAAAAAAAATCTGTGTATTTTGTTGCATATTGAGAGGTTGAGACAGAGCCACCGGAGGGAGACAGAGCTTAGTTAGGGATGAAATGCAAATACATAGGCTTTGTTGGAGGTAGTGAAGGACTTTGGGGAAGGGAAGGGACAGCAGAGAAAGAGACAGACAGATAGGAGCATTTTGAGCTCCTAGGCGGTCCGTAGGCCAAGAGTTAGGCCAGGGAAGCCGCACCCCGTATTGAGGCGGCAGGACATATATAGGGTCTGAGCTGCAAACATGTGGGCTAACAAGAGAAAGGAGAAGTTTCCCATGCTGTGTTTGCAAGTTTCGGTTGGGAGATGACCGATGAGCAATCTTGTTTCACAGACTTGCTTTCCAGAATGTCAGGAGGGGAGCAGGTGAGATGCCAGAGGCAGGGGTGACAAAGTTCAGCACGCTGTTCATCTCCTTCTTGGGAGGTGTTCCAGAAACAGATTTTATTTCTGGTGCCGTGCACGGACTATAAGTTTTTTAGGCGTTCGATCCGCTGAACAAACGTCCATGAGCCCAAAAGATAAAGACAAACACTTTATTATAGTGACAGTAGAGACAAAAAGAAAGAAAACCGCGCGGAAGGAGTGTAAGAAATTAATAAGTACAAGTACAAGGGAGTGTCCCTTAGAATAGGGAAACTCAACCCAAGGTTTTACCCCTCTCCGGGATCCCCTGTAGCATCACCGGACAGAAGAGGAGCAAAGCATCATCCTCTTCTGGACATCACAGGACACTACCATTTCATACTGACAGCTTGCGCGTCCATCCCAGGGCTGGCTGGTCAAGCTGAGGGTTGTTTCTTTTGAGGGTGTTGGGACAAAGGTGGCAACATGCCCAGGTGCCCAGGTTATACAGCTTATTATTCTGCTTGGCTTTGATTTAAAAGGACTAACTGTTTGCTGTGTCCATACCTGGGCTCTGGCCAGGGGCCCAGGACGGAGACATACATCAGTGTCTTAATGTAATGTTCTTTGTAACACAAATGTTCCCAAGGAAACATTTGTTCCCCTTATTTCGCCCCCTAGGCGCTAGCCACACACCCAGACGGGAAAGGAGGGGTTGAACACCAAGCTAGGACAAATTCAGGGCAACTGAGATTACGTGTCCGAAGCCTCAACCCTATCCTTCATATAATTTTACTTTCTTTACAGAGGCCAGTGCAAAGCGGTGCAAGGGTCTACTTGGTTCAGGGGCTGCCTCATGCCACCCCAGCCCATACATATATAATTATATATAAATTATAAAATTGAGAACAAAATATATATGATTAAACAAAAGTCAAAATGAACAATGATGAAATAGAAACTATTGTAGTAAAATTCATTAAATCTTTAGGAAATGTATGAGCCCCCAATAAAATGATTTATAAAAAATTTTGTAAAAAGAGGGAGAAAGGCTGAGCCCCGGTGGCGTAGTGGTTGTGCGCGGGACTGCGGCCCACTGGGATGGAGGTTCAATTCCAGCTGCTCCACAGAGCAAGGGCAGGGCCTCCTACTCCCACCACCTGAGGGCAGTGATGCGCCCCCCTAAAAAAAAAGAAGGAGAAAGAGGAACTTCTACCAAGGGCTGAAATAGAAAATATTTGGAAATGAATATGGCAACATGTGTACAAATATGCTTGATACAAATGATGTATTGAAGGGCTGAGCCCCGGTGGCATAAGTGCGGGACTTATGAGTGCGGGACTGCAGCCCGTGGGCTTGGCGGTTCAAATCCAGCGGTGGCTCTCAGGAGCGGCACTGGGTACTGCCCATGACCACCAGAGGCACTGATGCCCCGTCCCCAAAAAACAAAAAAATAACAAAAGACAAAAAATTAAAAACAACAACAAATGATGTATTGAATGTTATAAAAGCTGTAAGAGTCCCCAATAAAATTATTGAAAAAAATATTTTTTCTCTCTGAAAAGAATCCTAGAAGAGATTCATTTATCATAAAAATAATGAATAGACTCATAAAAATAATGAATAGACTCCTACTCCCACCACCTGATGGCAGTGATGGCAAAAAAAATGAATAAGGCTGAGCCTTGGTGGTGTAGTGGTTGTGTGCGGGACTGCGGGCCATTGGGTTGGCGGTTCAAATCCAGCAGCAGCTATCTAGGAGCAAGACTGGGCCTCCTACTCCCACCAGAGGGCAGTGATGCGCCCCCACAAAAACCAAAAGCAAAAACAAAAAATAATAATAGACTGTTGGATTGTTGAAAACAAGTATTCACACAGTCAAATTGGAAAACATAATTTGTTTTGACAAAATATGAGCATATGAAACTCCCAGTATATAAGTGAGGACATATCTTTTAACCTGGTCATTTTATTCTTAATTCAGAGTATTTAACACTAGTAGTGTCCTTATATGGACAATACTGGCCCTAGGGGATGCTAGAATGAGTGGAGTGGGAATAGGGTGTGAAACATACACTTTATCCATATTACAGGATATCGTACAAAATTTTTTGTTGCCAGGTGGTCACTGAGTAGGTTTTTTTCTGAAAAGGGGCTGTAGAGAACCTCTGCACTTGAACATTGAAATCTAACAGTTTGCATATAAAATAAATTTGATAGAAATATATTTTTTTGTTATTTTTTTTTGGGCATCACTGCTCTCCGGTGGTGGGAGTAGGAAGCCCAGCCCCACTGCTGGAATTGAACCTCCGTCCCAGTGGGCCGCAGTCCTGCGCACAACCACTACGCCACCGGGGCTCAGCCCAGAAATGTTCTTTTTTTTTAGATAGAAATGTTCTTATATGTGATCACAATACTTCATGAGGTGTGGAAGGGATCAGGTATCAGGTATCAAGGAACATAAAATCATATCATTGTGAATGAGGGGGAGTGCAGATTGGGGATCCAAAACCCATCTATAGGCAACTGGACATTCTCTTACAGAAGGGTTGTGGGGAAGAGACAAGCTAGCCAGGGTGCAGTGTAGCCATGATGAAACATACAACTTTTCTCTAGTTCTTAAATGCTTCCATCATGATCCTAATTCTACCTTACAAGTCTGGCTAGACCAAAGCATGTACACTGATACAGACAGGAACTGGAAGCACAGGGAATTCAGGACAGATGATCCCTTTAGGACCAGTGAGTGGTGAGAGTGGTGTTACTGGGAGGGTGGAAGTAAGATGTGGTAGAAAGGGGGAACCAATTACAAGGATCTATATATAGCCTCTACTCTGGGGGACAGACAATAGAAAAGTGAGTGAAGGGAGACATCAGACAGTGTAAAATATCACAAAATAATAATAATGTATAAATTATCAAGGATCCATGAGGGAGTGTGGAACAGCGAGGGAGGGGAAAATGAGCTGGGACCAAGGGCTCAAGTAGAAAGCAAATGTTTTGAGAATGATGATGGTAGCAAATGTACAAATGTGCTTGGCACAATGGATGGATATCTGGATTGTGGTAAGAGTTGTACAAGTCCACGTAAAATAAAGTGACCAGATTTTAAGATTTTGACTGGGGAGGGTTTCTTGATTAAAAATTTGGTCTACGGGGCTGAGCCCCGGTGGCGTAGTGGTTGTGCGCGGGACTGTGGCCCACTGGGATGGAGGTTCGATTCCGGCTCCCAGGAGCAAAGGCTGGGCCTCCTACCCACCACCAGGGCAATGATGCCTAAAAAAAAAAAAAAAAAAAAAAAAATTTGGTCTACATGGAGCAACAAAAATTTTCATAGAATGCAAAAATAATTTTGCAATATATTTTAATTTTAAAACGCCATAAGACATTATTAAGTTGTTCAAAAGCAGGACATCTGGTCATTTTACCAAAAAATGATTTAAGAAAAAAGAAAAAAAAATGACAGCATTCCTAAATATTATTAATATAAATCATGACATTGAAATTTGTAAACACTTTTTTTTTTGGCATCACTGCCCTTTGTGTACATTCTTAATAAAATTTTATTCTTGCTAAAAAATGACTGATTATTCTTTTGGGCTGGTATAGAAAATTATTTTATAATCTTATTGTTATATGCAGTGCATGCAGTCAAAATTTGTAACTTTTCTTTTTTTTTTTGGCATCTCTGCCCCAGTGGGAGTAGAAAGCCCAGCCTTGCTCCTGGAGAGCTGCTGCTGGATTTGAACCGCCAACCCTGTGGGTCGCAGTCCCGTACACAACCACTGCGCCACTGGGGCTCAGCCTAAATTTGTAACTTTTATAGTACTGTGCATGTGCAAGTTGGACATTGAATAAGGAAGACCACAAGAGAACCTGTGTGTTTGGATTGTGGTGCTGGAGAAGAACATGGAAAACACCTTGGACTGTGAAGACAAAGCTGTCTTGGAAGAAATTCGGTCAGAGTGCTGCTTGGAGGCAAGAGGGGCAAGACTTCATCTTAGGTAGTACTTTGGACATGTCGTCAGAAGAGACCCAGGAAGAACATCATTGGTAAAATGGAGGGGCAACAAAGGACAGCAAGTCTCTCAATGAGCTGGACTGACACACTGGCTGCCATAATGGGCTCAGGCACAGGCCAGGGTCTCTATCGTCCTACTCAACCTAACAACAAAAGAGCACTGGGCTAGCTTTTCTTTTTGTTCTTTTTAAATTTTTTAAAATTAAAATTTATTTTTTTTAGCTCTTTTTTGTTTCATTTTTATGTTTGTGGGTTTTGCCAGTTTTTAAATATTTGTTTTGGGTTATTTGTTTCAAATATCAATTTCCATTCCTAATCTGGCATTCTCAAACCCCATTTGAAGAACATCCTTCTAGTGGTGCAGTCTTTGGGTTCCACAACACGTAAATTTATCTTGGATCTATGAGTGGAGTGCAAAATGCAACTTTCAGAAAAATGTATACAGTATTATTCCACGGATATAAAATTTAAAAGAAAAAAAATGTTTAAAAGAATGCAAAACTCGGGCTGAGCCCCAGTGGTGTCAGTGGTTGAGTGCAGGACTGTGGCCCGTGGGTTTGGCGGTTAAAATCCCGTGGCAGCTCTCAGGAGCAGCGCTCCCATGAGCACCAGAGGGCTGTGATGCCAAAAAAAAAAAAATTCTTTGGTGAAGAATACAAAATTCATTCTTTGTTAACAGAAACAAGCAAATGTGATAAAATTATAAGGAAAGGACCCAAGGACAAAGAGGAACTTTGGTGGGCTCTAGACAAAATTTTGCCTTTTATGGTAAAGTGATCAGATTTTAAGCGGGACACTATTGATCAGTGGGGGGGGGGTTAGGTGGGGTTCTTGATTAAAAATTTTGTCTATATGAAGCAACAAAAACTTGCATAGAACATAAAAATAGTATTTTAATATATTTATTTTAATTTTAAAACGCTGCAGGACACGGGATAAATGTTAAAAAGCAGGACATCTAGTCACATTACTTTATGGTCACTTTTCCTTATAACAAGTTATTAAAAATTCTTATAAGTTAGTATTAAGGCACATGTTTATAGTGTAATTAAAATATTTTCTTCAATCCATTTGAAGAAATGGATTTTCTTCAATCCATTTTTTTCCCTGATTTTATAAGATACTATTTTTTTTCCTTATCCAGCCCACCCCTCTACTAAATAATTTTACGTGCTATTGCTACTTAAAAGTACTGTAGGGTCTAGGTCTCAAGCTACTTGAGTTCTGAGTTCAGGGGTAATTTATTTCTAAATGTGATGAATAGGTTGACATTTATGAATATCCCTTCACATTTATTTTAATAATATCAACTAAAATATATGAAACATATACAATAGATGTAAATATTCTAAATATATGCAAAAAGTTATTCAGGTAAACGAAATATGAACTATGGTCACCTCAGATGATTTTTACTGCCTTCTATATGTTTTCGTTGAATTTTGTTCAGTAGCTATCCAGTCCCTTATTCTTATCTTACTATATAAAAACTAAAGTTTTAAAACTATACACATACCTATAAAATTTATAAGTGTAGTTTGAAGCAATATGAGTATGACAGAAATAAGTGAACACTGAGAAATAACCCACCCCTCTCAAAAACAGTCCTTGCCTCCCGCTTAAAACTACACTCCAGTTATTCCTGGAAGCAGTTATTAACCGCCTTCACGCAAGCCCCGCCCTTTTAAGGAGGCCCCGCCCCCTTTCCAGAAGGCCCCGCCCCTTTTCTAGAACGTTCCTCCACTGTAACTTCCACCCTCCATTTCGTCGGGCGGTGCCTTCGGATCACACCATTAGTTCTCTTCGGTAAGATCTTCCCAGCCCAATTTACATAAATTGAGACTACCTCGTCTTCCCCTCCCCCCCCCCTTGGTGATATTAATAAATACCATTTAGTGGTGTGAATGAATTCACCTTAGAGGTATTTTATCGATTATTTTTCCTCAACGAAGAGCATAAGCTAGTCGTCTAGGAAGGCGTTCAGTCGTAGGCGTTCAGAAAAAGAGGTGAAGTTTCCCAAAATATTTTGATGATTCTGTGGCGTCGTTTGTAGGTGTTACCCAACGCCGGGCGTAGCCTCACGTGCGTGTAGACTCATACTTCGCACTAACACACGGATATACATGAGGTTTTTGAGGGCCAGCCACGCGTTCTCAAGCTAGGACAGAGGAACAGTGGTTGCGCAATGGCGGCCCGCGGGGGGGCGAGGGGCCGTTAGCAACCAGCAGTTGGTCCGCGGGATTCCCCGAGGGGTTCACAGCCCAGTGGGGCAGGGGCGGTTCTCTGCGCTCTGACCGGGTTTCTTGAGCCCGAGTGACTCCTGGGCCCCCCTTACAGGTGATAGATACATCTGAGGTTTGAAAAAAGGGAACTTCGGTTCTTTTTTAAGACCGGGCGGGTAGGGGCAGAACTTGAACGGGCTTAGCGGCTTCCAGGCCCGCCAGGCGGGGCCGCCTCCGCGTCCACTTTCCGAACTTGCGCTCCTGATTGGCTGGACCCCTGCGGACCGGAAGTGAAGCCGGGGTGAGCTGGCCCCTCCTCCTGGAGGAGCCCTGGGGCCTCTCGACGCAGCGAAACGAAACGAG
>PVJH01035884.1:0-19265 GCA_004026705.1 Nesogale talazaci
CAGTCCCGCGCACAACCACTACGCCACCGGAGCTCAGCCCACCTATGTATCTTTTAAAAAATAAATACAATTTTATTTCTTTCTCTTCTCCTTCCTTTTCTTTTCCTCAGACCTCAGCCTGGCTTCTCTGTAGCCATCAAAGTCTGCTTCTTTGGGTGTGAAAAGCCATTCATTTAATAGGGTCATATATATATTTGTGGGCATCACTGCCTCTGGTGGTCGTGGGCGCTACCCAGTGCCGCTCCTGAGAGCCGCCGCTGGATTTGAACCGCCAAACCCGCAGTCCCACACTCAACCACCAACGCCACCGGGGCTCAGCCCAGGGTCTTATATTTTATAATCATGGTTTCCTACTGCATTTGTCTTCATGGGATTGACTGACTTTGCTGAGCATTTAATCGTCCACATCCGCCCATGTCACAAGGTGTTTGGCAGCTTCATCAACTTACATAAAATCTCAAGAATCAGCAAATTCTATAATGAGGGGCAGGCTCTCATTGCCCGGATGGACCAACGCTTCTGTACCCATTCCTCCACCTGCGGGCATGTCGGTTGCTCCATCTCCTTCCTATTGGAAAGAGTGCTGAGGCGAACCTAGGTGCACAGGTCCGCTAGTGGGGGCTCCCTGTTTCTCTAGGGCACGTCCTGAGTGGAGAGACTGCTGAGTCATGTGGTGTTTCTGTTCCCTTTGTTTGGGGAAGCCCCGTGTCGCTTTCCACCGTGGTGGGACGGTGGTACAGTCCCCGGCAGTGTATGAAGGCTCCCGCTGCTCGTCCTCTTTCACCATTTGGTGTTTTCTGCCCTCGGTCTTGCTTGTCTGTCTGTGTAACTTTGCTCTCGGTGCCTGCGGAAACGGCTGTCCCGTTGGTGTTTGGATCTGCATTTCTCAAGTGGCATGTTTCTTCATCAGATTGGTTGGACTCCAAGATGTCATATTTGGTGAGTGGTCTATTCATGTCTCCTGCCCGTTTTTAAGTTAGGTGATTTCATTTCTTTGTTGCTGACGTGTTGCTGTTTTCTGTCGAATTTTGACAATGGTCCATTATCTGATATGTCCTTGACTTTTACGATGAAATCTTTGATACATAAAGATATGGTTTTACATACACATACACACAAACACACACACAGGAATAGTACAGGTAAAAGTCAACAGCTATGTCTCATTGTATGTATCTTACACACACAGTGAGCTGCCCATGTAAAAGTTGTTGGATGGACGGATAGATGTTTTGTGGTATGTATTTCACACACATGCCTACACAGTAAACTATATGCATCAAAACTACCGCATCGTTATGTTCGATTACATGCATCTCACAAACACAGTGAACTGTACACACAAAATGCGTTGAAGGGGTGTATGTTTTGTCGCATATATTTTCACACACATACATCCAACGTGAACTGTAGAGATAGAAGTATTTCAATGGATGTCTTTTATTGTGCACACTCCCCACATGTACCTTTAAAGTGAATTGCCCACACAAAATCGCTGGCTCTGTTTCACCCTATATATTTCGAATACCCACAAAGTGAATTGTGCATGTACAAATCATTTCAGGGATGTGTGCTCTACGCTATCTATCTCACACACATTCATGCAAGGCGAACGACATGGGAAAACCACCGCATGTCCGGCTGTGTCTGCAGACACACAGCACAAAGCGCACGGTGCACGCTGCAGCTAGGCTTTAGGGCGCGCACGGTGCACCCTGCAGCTAGGCCTTAGGGCGCGCCCGCACACATGGAGCTGCCAACAGGACCGGAGACAGACCCCCCAGTTGAAGCGCTCAGAGACAACACTCCCCCATTTGTAGCGCTCGGAGACGCGGTGCGGCTGCGGTTTCCTGGCTGAGTGCTCTGGGCAGGGCGCTCAGTCCCACTAATGGGAAGACCGGGCCGGCTTCCTGGATCTCGTGAGCAGGTGGAAACCCAGGCGGACAGACGAATCGGCTCGCCCAGAGTGGCTTTGGGTGAATAATTTATGCGGGAGCTGCGGATGAAGCCTCCGCCTGCTGGGACTTTCAGATGAGCATGGAAGGAAATGTGACACACGGACGGCCCCTGCGTGGGCCAGGTCCGCGAGCAGAGCCGACCAGACATTACAATAATCTTCAGCTGCAGGGAGGAACGAAGGGAGACGGAGGGTTGGGCAGGGAGGTGCTAGTTACCGTCATTACGGTGCAAGCAGCTACCGCAGGTGTCGGGGTGCTCCGAGTCCGGCCGGCATGCGTCCGACCAAAGGTCGCTGGCCTGGGACCCTCCTCCCACTCTGGGTCGGCCCAAGTCCCTTGCCCCCATGCGGGTCTCAATGTTCCCTTTTCTCAACCGAAGTAAAGAACATGCATCTTCAGAATCCGGCTGACAGACAGCATCGAGGTTGATGGAGAGAGATGGAAGCTGTTCAAGATTTGTCTCACCTGGATGCAGATCCCCCCCCACCCCAGCACATCAAGACAAAAACAAGCAGCAAACCCACTGGGGGGATGACACCTGTGGGCGTCCAAGTCTGTAAACCTGTAGGCGAGTGGGGAGCCAGGGGGGCTAGGGTCAGAGGGGGAGGGGTGAGAAAGACAGCCTGGTCTTTCTCTGGGGTAGCCGCTAGTGGATCAAACTGCTGCCCCACCCATAACCTACGGCGCCACTGGGACCCCTTAGGGAAGTTCGGGATCTTGTTTCCGCTGTTAGGCGCCACCCAGTCAGTTCTGGTTCCTGGGGACGCAAGTCTGCCGCCTAGAACTGCTTCACGGCGTTTTCAAGCGTTGACCTCTCAAGCGGAGAGCCAGGTCTTTCTTCCACGGTGCTTCCCAGTAGGTTTGAACTGCCAACGAGTGGGGTGTGTAGTCAAAGGCAAACAGCTTGTGCCATCCAGGGAGCCAGAGTACTCTGCCATGCCGCGGTTATAGCACTAGCGTGTCGCTGCATCAAACGCACTGTCTTTAAGTAGATTCTGAGTCAGACACCCAGGAGGACAGACTAGAATGGCCCTGGGTGGGTTTCCAAGACTGCAAATCTTTGTGGGAGCAGCAAAACTTCATTTCCCCTCTCCCCCCACCTTCCCCCCAGCGCAGAGATGGTGGTTTTGAACCACTGCCCTAGAGGTTGGCAACCCGATGCTTAACCCATCAGGATCCCTTGTGTAGCAGCATAGTCGTTTCGTCACTGCTAGGTAGGTATTTATAGCAGGAGCCCTGGTGGCATAGTGGTTACACATTGGGCTGCAAGGTCAAAGGTTCAAAATCGGGCTGAGCCCCGGTGGCGTAGTGGTTGTGCGTGGGACTGCGGCCCACTGGGACGGAGGTTCAATTCCAGCAGTGGGGCTGGGCCTCCTACTCCCACCACCAGAGAGCAGTGATGCCCCCCCCCCCCCAAAAAAAAAAAAGGTTCAAAATCACCACAGGAGAAAGACTGGTTTTTCTACTGCCCCTTCAAAAGCTAGTCTTGGAAACTCACAGGGGAAGGGGAAGTCCTGGCCTGCCCTCTAGGGTCACGATGACCGTGAGTGTGTAGGTAACAGCAGACAACACACCAGTGCTCATGGGCAGAACCACTTCCTGGACCTGCGTTCTTTTTGGAGATGGGCTGTTTGATAGACAAAGAAAACCACTGTGACTGTGAATACAGGCTGGATGCGTTCAGAGCGCCTGGGTTTGGCATCGTGTCTGGGCCTCCAGAGTTGTTCTCATGAACTCAGGAGCCCCCCAGCTACATGGCAGTCTATGCGTGTGCCTGGTGCTAATCATTCCGTTTATGCATGTTATAAATATCACCGACTTGTAAGGGAGAGAGCACATTCTTGCCAAAGAAACCAAATGTCTCTGAAGATGAGCTGAATTAAAGTGAAATACGCCCGAAATAAACCCACCCGATCAGATGCATGAGGATTTTAGAAACCGTGTGACAGAGTGGGCTTGGAGACTTTCTGAATCTCTGGAGCAACATTCCTCACCGTAGGAAGTCCCAGAGTCTGTCCGAGGGTGCACACAAAGTTGCGGCCACAGAACAAAGACCCAGTGTTTGAATTCGTAACATGCACATTAAAAGGGGCCAAGAAAAACGGCCGTAATCTGGGTAAGATTAGACAAAACCAGGAAGGTGATGAATTAACAGAAGGAAGTGCCTTTCAACGTGAGAGTTCAGCTTTCTACAAAAGGCCTTGGCCCCAGAAAACAAAACAAAACAAAGAAACAGCAATCAAAGTGGCGGGTGGCTTTCTTCGTGGCTAAGCTGCACGTCGAAAACAAAACCTCTTAGAATGTCACGGGACGTGTTGTATTAGGACATGTTCTGCTGGGGACGTCCCCAGCTGCAACAGGAATAGAAATGGCTTCTTTTTCTTAAAGGTGACCTCCATCTTCCCACTTAGAGAAGGCGTGTCTTCCTCCGCTCTGTGTTATTTGAAGTTGGACTGCATTTTTCCAAAGTGACCATCCCCAAGATCTGCGTGAGTCACAAAGAACCAAGCGCCCTTCCCCTCGGAACCCTGACAAGAGAAGCGGCCTGTGGTTAAACCCAACCATTCCCAAGGATCTGTTTAAAACAATGCCAGAGTCTCTGAAGCCCTTTAAAGTGGCTTTTCCCATAAAGGAGAGCCAGGCACCTTCAGAGTTTCGTCTGCTCCAGTTGTCGGAGTGGGAGCCTGGAGGAGGATGTTGGGTTAACCGGCCCCTTGAGGACATGACAGGTAGTCCAGAGTTCTGAGTGGGACCCATTGTCTAGTGCTTCTTTAAGGCTTGGTAAGTCTTTCTGTCAGATAGGGAGCTAGGGTGGAACAGGTGTAGAGCCCGACTTCAGTGCATGGAAAAGGAGCCCTGGTGGCATCTTGGGCATGCGTTGGGCTGAGAAGCACAAGGTCAGCAGTTTGAAACCACCAGCTGCCAGGTGGGAGAGAAATGAGGCTGTCTGCTCCTATAAAGATTGACAGTCCTGGAAAACCACCGGGAGGGGGGGCGCAGCTCCACCCTGCCCTGAATGGTCCCTAGGGGTCAGCACCAAGCCCGTGGTCAGGTGCTCGGTCACTATGAGTTTGAGTTGGTGCAAGAAAAGGCTCGAAGCGTTTCCAGTGATGGAAAAGCCTCGAGTGCAGTCAGCGAAGGTGACAGTGGTGAGGTCCTGGCGGTTGTGGGGGCTGGTCGTGTCCTCTCACAGTGGGCTGCTCTTTCTTCACTACTCCGTTCCACAGTATGGCTTCCGCAGACCCCTTAAACAGGCCCCCCTCACGCTCCCCTCTCTCAGGCCCCAGCAACCACTCCTCGGCTTCCTGTGTCGACGCTAAGCCCGGCCATCGCATATCCCTGGAATCACACAATGTGTGGCTTTGTGCGTCTGGCGTCTTTCACTTAGCACGATGTTTTCTAATAATAGATTTTTAACTCTTCCAATTCAGAACCCTGCAACTCCCACTTCTCAGCCCATCTCCATACATCCCAGTTCATCTGGGCTCCAGCTCTGTGGACCCGCCGCCCATCACAGCCCGGCACGCCCTCCCGACTCCATCCTGGGGGTTCTTTATTGAGATCATGTGCCCCCTGTGTCACCCCCACCCCTGCTCCCTTTACGTTCAACTCCTCCTCTCCTCGAACCCCCGCTGGCTCCCCTTCTAGTGGCTCGTTCAGGATTGGTGCTCTGTGCCCCTCCACGCTCCTACCTTCCCTCCCTCCTCCTTGCCCTCTCTCTGCCCACCTGTCCCTCCCCTCCCGGCTTTCTAGGCATGTCTAGTCCAGACAGGAGAGTCTCTCTCCTGAGTGTCTTCACAGCCCCCTAGCGCTAGTCTCACATCGCACACACACACCATCAAAAGTCTGCTCCTTCCCCCTCCATACTGGAAGCCTTCCAACTCAGGGCCCTGGACACCCGCCCCCAGCAACCTTCGTTCGTGTTGAGTTGATTCGGACTTTGTGGTGAGGGGGGCGCCGTTGAGTCAGAGCAAACCCCACCCCCCCGACAACAGAAGGAGAAACACCGTCGGGTCCTGTGCCAGCCTGCCCCGTGCTATCCTGACGCCCGTGTCCATCCATCTCGCTGAGGGTCCTCCTTCTTTTTACAGACCCTCGACTTCACCAGTCCCTCCTGCTGCCATCTTCTGATGCTCAGAGACCCCGGGGCACAGAGAGGAACCACTCCCACGGGGCCACTCGGGCTGTGTTCGCTGTGGGAGCAGACCGGGGACGCTTTCTCCCACAGAGCCTCTAATGGGTTCCTCCACCTTTGGACTTCCGTTCCCTGCACCCCCAGCCTGGTAAGTACCGTTCTCCTGTGGCCCCTTGATGCTGTGGTTCCATCCTAGGCGTGTCGTCTGAGTAGGACGGCAGTCTTCCTTCTTTGGGGTGGTGGCCTCCTTCCGACGTCTCCGCACGTCTTCAAGGCCGACCGTGGGAGCTTTCGCCTCTGGGCATCTTAAGAGGCGCTTGTTGTTCCATCAGACGGTGGAATGACTTCTCCCAGATGCGTGGCTCATTATCCAGTCTGTTGGGCGAGTGTTGATGGATGTTTCGGCTGCTTGCATTTGGGGGCTTTGGTACTCTTCAGAAGATGAGAACGTGGCTCTTTTCCGTCACCTTTCTCGCTGGAATCTGCGACGACTCATTGGATGAAGTCATCCAGAGTTAGTGGCTAGAGAGATCAGTCACGCCATTAAAAGATTCAGAATGTGTGAGAAGTGATGTGTAAGCCCCCAACAAAATGATTTTTTTTTGTTTTTGTTTTTTGGGGGCATCACTGCTCTCCGGTGGTGGGAGTAGGAAGCCCAGCCCCACTGCTGGAATTGAACCTCTGTCCCAGTGGGCCGCAGTCCCGCGCATAACCACTACGCCACCGGGGCTCAGCCCAACAAAATGATTTTTTTTTAAAAAGATCAGATATCAGTAAAACATTCCTTTTCAGGTGTCATCAAGCCAGGTGAGACTCATAAATACCTTGGTTTAGATTGCATCTTTCTTTTTGTTTGTTTGTTTGTTTTTGGGGGGGCATCACTGCTCTCCGGTGGTGGGAGTAGGAGGCCCAGCCCCACTGCTGGAATTGAACCTCCGTCCCAGTGGGCCGCAGTCCCGCGCACAACCACTACGCCACCGGGGCTCAGTCCTAGATTGCATCTTTCTTATAAACCTATTTGGATTGTAATCTGAATGATTTGCCACCTCTTTGAAGTGCACCCAACTTCCACCGTGAACTCTGGGTTTAAAAGTATTTTGCAGGCTGAGCCCCGGTGGCGAAGTGGTTGTGCGCGGGACTGCGGCCCACTGGGATTGAGGTTCGATTCCAGCTCCACGGAGCAAAGCCTCCTACTCCCACCACCTGAGGGCAGTGATGCCAAAAAAAAAAAAAGTGTTTTGCAGCTGAGCCCCAGTGACGCAATGGTTGTGTGCGGGACCACGGCCCACAGGGTTGACGGTTCAAATCCAGCAGCAGCTCTCCAGGAGTGAGACTGGGCTTCCTACTCCCACCAGGGCAGTGATGGGGGGGCGGGGGGTTGGCATATAGTGAGCAACCCATAAACATTTGTTGAAAGAACTGAAACAAAACAAAAAAGATTCAGGATGTAGGGAAATGTAACTCACTAGTGAGGTAGGTCTTTGACCCCACTTCTGCCCCCACCCAGCCCCGTCCAGCCTCCTGGGGGAGAAAAGCAATGCAGACAAGACGATGCCCAGATGGTCGTTCTCGGGCGCTACGGAGTTCATTCTGAGTCAAAGCGACAAGAGAATCAAATGCCACTCGCTCTTGGCCCAGCCCACCACCCTCCCATTGCCAGGAGCTCCCTGTTTCAGCCGCTGTGGCCATCCATCTGCCTGTCACTTTTTCATGGACACCCCCCTCCCCCTTGACCCAGCAGGCTGTCTTTCTCGAGGGACGGGGCCTCCTTGGGATGTGTCCCAAGTGCATGAGACAGGCCCGGCCACCCTCCCTCCTGAAGAACAAGCCCTCGGGCCACACTTCCTCCAGCACAGCTGTGTTCCTTCCCAGCCAGTTGATGTTGGAGCTGGAAAATGGTTTCTTTACTTGCGAAACATGCAAACACTCGAAGAACACTCCGAGTCGATCCATCTAAGAACAGTTACAGTCAAGCCCTCTCAAGGCCTGGAGAAGTCCAAGTCTAAAGGTTGTTTGAGTTATTTTTTTATTTTTTTATTTTAAAGCTACATTGCTGAACTAGTTGGATTTAATGGCAACTTTTGCCATTTAAAATATCTGCAAATAAACGTTCATCATAGGCCACCCCAGAAAGACTCAGTGAGGAAACCCCACTAAGTGAACCGCACTCTGTGTCAAACTCACCCGCTACCCTCGGGCTGGAGGCTGAAGCTGCACCGTGTGAGCAGAAGCAGATGGCTGCTCTCCTAAGGGTGCAGAACAGCCGTCTCCACCTTCCTCATGCGGCGGTGACCTCAACCATAACATTATTTTCAAAGCTGTAATTTTGCTCCTGTTAAGAATTGGGCAACCTTGGTCTGAGTCCTGGTGGTGTAGTGGTTGTGCTCGGGCCTGTGGCCCACTGGGTTGGAGGTTCAAATCCAGCAGCAAGGCTGGGCCTCCTACTCCCACCACTAGAGGGCAGTGATGCCCCCCCCAAAAAAAAGAATTAGGCAACCCCTGTGAAAGGGTCGTTTGATCCCCCCAAAAAGGGGTGGAGACCCACAGGCTGATAACCATTGCTGTACACTATCGCAAATGGATCACACGTCACTCCTGGCCCATTTTCTGCTACGGATGTTTCAGTCCAAACCGAACAAAAACCGACCGCCATGAGGCCCAGAAGAGAAACAGATGGATGAATGGAGCCTCGTGAAAATTAAAAAAAAAAAAAATTACTCTGACTTCAAAGAACGCTGTAAAGAGAATGAAAGGACAAGTGAGAGACAGAGATACATGCACTGCACATCGTATCTCAAAGGACCAACAGAGGCCCTGTATAAAAAGCTTTCGAAATGTAACAATTAAAGAAAAGACCAAAGGGACCATGTGCAAAAGGCATGCACAGACAGTTTGTGTTAGAAGCGTGTTTGTGTAGGTGCTGTCGTGTCCGTTCTGACCCTGTGACGCTGGAGGACAGGGCAGAACTGCCCCTGTCGGGTTTCCAAAGGCAGGCATCTCTCCAGGAGCAGGCAGCCTCACCTTCCAACCACGGAGCAGCTGGTGGATTGGAACTGCTAACCCTTTGGTTTACAATCACGTGCTTAACTCCCTGAACCACCAGAGCTCTTTCTTACCTCGATACGGTGTAGGTTTAATGCCAGTTTTTAATGAATGCAATGAGGAACAGGGGCTGGGAGGGGAATAGACAGGCATCGCAGGAAGAAGATCGGTCCCAAGACGACTCTTGGCTGGCAGGGTGCCTGTGTGAGCTTCTTCTGGAAGGGCCCGGAGGTGGCTGCGGCTGGAGTCTGCTGGTTGGAGGGGGGGGGGGGGCGTTAGGAAAAGCACAGGGTACAGAGAGCCCTGGGAGGACTTGGGCCAGGGGAACCAGGAGCTGTTTTGCAGAATACCAGATCCATTCCAACCAAGGAGCCAAGAAAAGTCCCCCTGGTTCTCAGGGTAAGAATGCAGTCTCATGCCGGATATTGTTTTCCTCTACTGCTTAATTCATTCCAGGAATGGGCGGCTTCTGGAAGAAAATTGAGTCTGGGAGGAAAGAAGGCATCACAGCTATTAAAAAAAAAAAGTTTTATAGAAACTTAATAGGCCATTAGTCCGCATTACTAATCTCTCAGCGAAGCTTGAGCTCAATTGAACTTTGGAGTTGTTTGGGCTTCTGGGCAGAGGGACCAGCCCTGTGCTTCAGTGTGAGAGACACAGGTCGGAGATGTGGCCCGTTCGACTCCGGGCCACCACACTACATAGACCCTTGTCCTAAAGCAGGCCACACGCATGCTCAGGCGTTCGTCCCCGTGCATAGAAACTAGGACGCTGACCCCAGCCTGTCCTGTGTGCGTCTCCATCAGCACAAGGAGACAACGTGAAGTATTGTGAGAATCACTGAGATGGGACTCAGAGACCTGAAGTGGGCACAGGGGTGGGACAGGGAGATGGTGCTGACTGTTTGCTCGGCGCAGGGATGCCGCAGGCCTTCCACACTGTCTCAGTGAAGCCCAGGAGAAGGAGGTCAGCCGCTCCTAACCATGTATGTACACACCATAAAGCATCATGGAGACCTCCTGCCTCTCAAGTGAATTCTCAGGTCCTGGTGCTCAAGCTGTCTGTAGAGCTAACTGGACAGTCATGCAGATGTTGATAGGCTTGGGGCAGCAGTACAACCGTGGGTCTCTAATCACCTGGAGCTGCAGGCGGGGAAGGAGAGTCAGGAATGCACTGAGGAGAGGAAGGGTGTGGTCTCTGATCTCTCTGCCCAACTGCCTTTCCTCATGAGATCAGAGGAAGTGGATGGTGGCCTGCTCCCACCACCGAACGACTTGATCAAAACTTCTCTAGAAAAATCCTTATCACAGGGAGGAACACGTAGAGGAGAATTCAGATTCCCATGGAATGCAGACCTTCTGGGGTCTCGCAGGCGGGATGGATCTTCGAAACAATTCTCCTGAGATCATCTGGAAACCTCACACTAGAAGCATTCCCGAAAGTCTTCTTTTCACCCAACAGTAGTCTGACTCAACTAGCAAACAATGTCTGCCTCAAGTCTGGGGCTATTTTTAAAAGAACTCTCTCTATGAAATCAAACTAACAACGTAACTCAAAAGGATCCACAAGAAATCTTAAGGGGACAGTGACATACGTGACACACATGGAGAAGGGCCAACTCAGAAAAGGGAGGGGGGTTGGGATTGCACCAGCTGGTGGATATCACCCACGTCTCCGAGAGGCACTGATAGAGATCGCCAGGTCGGCCTGGGTTCTGTGCTGTGTCTTCCAGTCATGCCAACAACATAAAACATGCAGGTAAAAGCAGTTTGCCTAAGACGCTAAGATGCATCCACACCAACTAGGTCGTCGAAAAGGCACAAGGGAAACAGCAACTAATGCGAGGACGCTGGCCTTGGAAGGGACGGGACTCCTGGGGATCACCTTTCCTTTGCTGCACACAGCTTCCAGATTGTTGAGCCTTTTCTTGCACCGTATCAAAACCCAAACCCACTGTCTTTGAGTTAGCTCTAACTCTGGGAGCCTGTGGGCGAGGGGAGAGCTGCCCCCTGGGTCCCGAGGCTGGGAGGCCCCCCTGGAGATACACTGGACAGCTTCCTCCTGAGGGCTGGCCGAGGGCCAGAACCACCAACCTCAGCCGGCAGCCAGGAGCTTGACCACTGCGACGCTGGGCAGTAGAGGCAGGCCAAATGAGAACTTGATGCACCTGTTCTGACCAAGAGACACGCTGACAAAGCAGTCCTGTCCAATCGTGAGCGGGGAGAGTCGGCGTGAATCTGTGTGCTCCTGTGTGACGGGTTCTTTGTGCGTTTCTGGATTCTGTTTACATTAAAAGGAAGGGGGGGGGAAGGATAGAAAAAGGAAGGAAGGAAGAGAGGAAAGGAAGGGAGGGAAAAAGGGAGGGATGGGAGAGCTGTCCTATTCTGAAACTCGGGTCTTTCAGAACCGTTGCCATTTTAAAAATAACCAACACATCTAACAAACGTTCGAGTCCACCAGCTGCTCCTTGGGGAGGGAGGAAGAGAAGCCGAAGATGTGGCCGTCTGCTTCTGTAAAGATGACAGACACCCTTGGAAGCCCACGGAGGGACGTTCTACTCTGGGGGCGGCCTTCGGTGCACATCAGCTCGACAGGTTTTGCTGTTCCCTCTGTCACTAGAAGAGGCTGTCAAGGTTTATTTTAAATGCGGAGGATCTAGAATATATGCATCTCTCGCTCGCAACTCAGCAGTCAAGAAAGAATCTCATTAGAAAGTGGGCAAGAGGCACGAAGAGCCCCTTCACCAGAGAAGACGGCACAGATGGAGAACCCGCTGCCGTTGGGAAGTGCGCATCGATGAGACAGACACGCGCACCCACCGAAGGGCTCACGATGAAACCGGTGACAAGGCTTTGGTGCAGTCCCCCCTTGACTGCCGGAGGGCTTCCACTGGCCGGCCTGGGGGGAGGTGAGCACCGGGCCTTTCTACTGAGTCTGACTTCAAAGCAGCACACAGACAAGGGGCGGTGACTCCCTGGGACCCCAGGCTCCGGCTCCTTAGAGGGGAGGCTTCTCCCACAGACGTGCAGGTAGATGCACCCACCTCCGAAGAGCGCGTGGAAGCCATGCAGGAGATCGGTGACTTTCCCCATAAATATCTATTGATTTTCGTTGTTTCCCTAGTGGTGATTCTCCTTGTTTGGTTTTTGTTTTTTAAACCGTCTTTCTGGAACATACTCCACTGTTGACACAATTGGACAGCTCCATCATATCCAGAAGAGTTGTCTGATCATTACCACAATCAAATTTAGAACATTTTCTTTTCTGGTACTCTTTGTTATTAACTCATTAATGCCACCACCCCCACCCACCTCCGCCTGCCACACCCCCCAGAAACCAGGGCTCTCTTTGTTCTATCAAGGAATTTATTCTTTGTAGACATCCAAGGTCAGCTGTTCAAAACCACCAGCCCTTCCTTGGGAGAAGAGAGAGGCTTTGCACAGCGGTACAGAGTTGCGGTCTCCCAGACCCACAGGGCCGTTCTACCCTGGCCGATCGGGTCTCCATGAGTGGGCCTGGACTCAGTGGGGGGCAGCGAGAGGCATCCAAGACTTGACTTTTCTTATTTCCTCAACAGAGCCGTTTGCCAAATGCAAGCACTGAACCAGTGACCGTGTTTGCTAATCTTCTGGATGAGGACTTTAAAACCACCAGAGACCGCGCGCCTTAAAAAGGCAATGTTTCTGCCTTGGAACTGAGACTCAGTGAAAATAGAATCATGCTCTTTTTTTTTTTTCAGAGTCATAATATTAAAAAAAAATTGTGCATAAGACCCAAAAGATTTACCTCAGAACTAGTCCAGAGTGGCTAAAAATAACCTCTGGACAAATAATAAAAGCTGGGCCAGCCCCAGTTTTAGAAGCCCGGGCGCTGAGGGGGATGTCTGGATGGAAGGACAACCCAGATCGAGGCTTCCTTGTGCCTGAGACTCAGGTCCAGGGCTGACGGCAAGATGGTGGGCTTCCGGCAAGATGGCAGACCAGGCAGCTATGCTACACCCACCTCTATAACACAGACACGGGACATCGGACAAAACACATGATTATCCTGAAACCCTGTGCTTCAGAAGGAAGGGTACCGGGATGGACTCAATACCTGTGAGGAGAAGCAGCAGCCAGAGGAAAGGGGCTGCTGTCTCAACTATTGAAAGTAAAACCAACGATCTGCTCTGTAAACCTTCCCCTCCTTCACCCTAAAAAGCTCACATGTGACGCTGTGGAAAACGGTTCAGAAAGGTGCATGTAGAGTTACCAGATGATCGGCAATTCCACTCCTCGAATATGCACCATCACTGGGTCCTTTTCATCTCCTGGCTACCCCCTAGGGTCAAGCAGAACCGCCTCTGTGGGCTGCTGAGGCTTTCCAGGAGGAGAAAGCCTCCGCTTTCTCTGGAGAGTGCTGGTAGGTCCCAACGGCAGCCCAGCACATCATCCACTAGGCCAGCCAGCAGGGCTCCTCTCATTCCAAGACAACCTGTGCAAGCCAGAACCTGTGGGAGGTGGAAACCTGTGAGAGGAGAATGCAGATGCCACCCTCTGCGACACCAGGGGAAAGACACAAAGGCACCCTGTCAGAGGTGGAAAACCCACAAGACCCGGAAAAGTGCATCCTCTCAAGACCCTGTCACTGTATTCACCACGCAGAATTCAAATTGGGAAGTCAAACCCTTGTCCCCCACTATTCATGATGGCATTATTCACCACCACCCCAAGATAGGAACCATCCCAAGGGCCCAAGATGGAGACACAAAATGTGGATACATACAGAGAAATGAAGTTCTACCACACAGGAAGAAGACATGGATGGACCCTGGAACCAGTACGCTCATCAATGCTTATTATTCATCATCTGTCTTTTTGTTTACCCTCGCCATCCTGTTGGGTGTGCAGCGTGCCTTGTGGTGGTCAGCACTGAGCTGTTGGTGGGAGGGTGTTTAGCACCTTCCTGGGTGAATTGTTGGGGGGTCCTTTACTTGGCTGTCCTGTTGAGAATTTACCAAGCCATACCTACACCCACCCAGCTGTTTCCAGCTGTACAATTCAGTAGAGACACTGATTCTATCCTTTGAGTTGGACGACCTTCCTCAGCCTCCTTCTATGAGTTATTCCTACCCCCTCCCCTAAACTGAACGTCCTCTCATGTTTCTCTCAAAAAATCTTAAGCAGTCGTTTGGGGGACAGCCCCCGTGTCTGTCAGTCTGTCCGACTGTGGGGGCTTGTGTGCTGCTGGGATGTTGGAAGCCCGGTCGCCAGTATCTCAAATACCAGGAGGGCCTCCTGAGGGACCAGGCTTCAGCAGAGCTTTCAGCCTACGAGCAGACCAGGAAGGAGGAGGGAGGGCTTCCAGAGAGGAAGGACGCACTGAACACCTTATGGACAGCGGACCGGGGTCAGAGAGAGAGCCTGAAGAAAAACCCCTCTGGTCAGAAGACACTCAAAATACAACGGAGGAAGAACTGCCTGCCCCAAGGAGTGGACAATCACGAGGTGGGAGAGCAGCACCTGCAGGAGGAAGGCCTGCAGGACCTACATTTACTGATGACGTGAGACTCACAAGACCCAGCAGCCCACATCCATGAATCATCAGACCTTGGAATGTATGAAATGTGGCTCTGGGAAATTGGGAGCTGTCAAAAATGGGATGGAACACGTAAAGATCAGGTATAGGTGTTCGTTGACCTCAAATGGACGGGGATCGGTCGTTTTGAATTCGAAAATCCTATGGTTGGCTATGTTGGGACTGAGAGATTCCAGAGGAAGGGCACCGCAGTCATCGTCAGAAAGAACCTCTCAAGCTCTATCTTGAAACATAACGCTGTCTGTGGTAGGATAGCATCCACTTGCATACAAGGGAGCCCAGTCAAGAAGACTAGTATTCAAATGTATACACTAACCAGTAAAACTAGTCATAAGGAAATCTAAGGACTCTGCCAATGTCCTCAGTCTGAAATGGATCAAACATGCCATCAAGATGCATGAATAATTATATGCAATTGGAATACACAAGGCGGGGAACAGAAAGGAAGGAACTTCCCCTTGCACCAGCCCCCAGAACCCAATCAATAAAAAAGAAATCAATCCTTACAGAGCAACAACTCCTGGACTGCAGCTCAAAGTTGGATCACGCTCACGGAAACTCTCCTCACAACAGTCTCTTACATGCAATGGCGCTGGATAAGTGACGGGTGTTTTCGATGCAACTGCCTTATACCCCAGGGGGTGTTTGACAGTGTTTCTCCTTTTTTGTTTCTTTGTTTTTTCTGCCTCTTATTTGCCTGTCTGTTTTGGGTTTGTTGTTGTTCTTGTTGGTGGTTGTCACAATCTGACTGTCAAAGTAAACCAGAGACCTTCAGAACCTGTAGACAAGCAGCTGAAGTCTGAGCTCCCCCTGAACTCTGGTCCCAAGCCAAGAACAGTCAGCTCGGACCACGTGGCTCTGCTCCTCCGTCCTCCCCGGCAGGAAGTGATCCCTGGAGATGAGGGTGCTGCAGCCATCGGTGGTGAAGAGGGCAGATGGTGCCCAGCTATCAATCTGGAATCATGTCTGGGGTCTTGTATTCAAACAAGTGGTCATCTAAGTGAGGCGTCAACTACATCCACACACAAGAAGCTCACAAGCCTGTGTGATCCAAAGATGACAATAACAAAATCCAAATATGATGGAGGACAAAGTATCAGAGCTTACATAGTGAACACCCAAGGACCACAAGGAAGAAGAAAATGTTCAGAATCAATTGTGATGACCGCACAACTCTTCTTGATATGATTGAATTATTGAATTGCATGACATGTAGATGAAGTGCCAATAAAATGATTTAAAAAAAAAAAAGGAAGAAACAGTAGTTGGAAAATATGATCTTGGTATAAAATGAACCTGGAGAACCCATGATAGAATTTGCACTCTCTCTTCTATCACACCCACAACCATGATAGAATTTACAAGACTGACAACATCTTTCTTTTTTCAGCAACACCCAGGGCAACTCTACGCCTGGACTTCTCCAGGTGGAATACACAAAAACCAACCTGACTGCTTCTCTGGGTAAAGACGATGGGGAACCTCAAGATCAGCGGCTAAAACCAGGCCAGGGGGGCTGAGCCCCAGGTTCAATTCCAGCAGTGGGGCTGGGCCTCCTACTCCCACCACCGGAGAGCAGTGATGCACCCCCCCCCCCAAAAAAAAAAAACTAAAAAAAAAAAAAAAACCAGGCCAGGGGCAACTAGGGACAGACTATCAATTGCTCATAAGTAAGTTGCGGTTGATGCCAAAGAAAATTAAAGCAACTCCGTGACAACCAGAATATGACCAAGTCTCTCCCACCTGAATTTCAAGGACATCTCCAGAACAGATTTGATTCATCAAACACATGACAGAAGACCCGATGAACTCTGAGATAACATCAAGAGCATCTTACACAAAGACAGCAAAAGTCATTAGAAAGTTGGAAAGAAAGATGAATGTCATAAGAGACTCTGAGACTCATGCTTAACCGTGGGGTCATGGAGGCAAATGGAAGAAATGATGAAGAAAAAGAACTCAACAGAAAACTTCACAGGGCGGCTAGAGAAGACCAAGGAAAATATTATGATGAAAAGTGCAAAGATCTAGAGTTCAAAAACAAACCGGACACAAAATCCAGAACAGATCAAGCCCTCTGGAGCGGTAATGGAAGTAGCGATACCATGAGGGTAGGGGGAAGGTGGGGTTGAGAAGGGGTAGAAATGGGGAACCGATGATAATGATCGACATATAATCTGCCACCCACACACAAGGGGGGAAACAACAGAAACGTGAGTGAAGGGAGACAGCAGATGGTGTAAGATATGAAAATAATAATAATTCATAATTCATCAGGGGCCCGTGAGAGTGGAAGGGTGGGAGAGGAAGGGCGGGGGGAAAAGGAGAGCTGATACCAAGGGCTCAAGCAGAAAGAAACTGTTTTGAAAAGGATGATGGCAACACATGTACAAAGGATATGATTGATGTATGGATTTCTTTTGGGGGGGTATCACTGCCCTGATGTATGAATTTCTATAAGGGCTGTAAGAGCTCCCAATAAAATGATTTATTAATAACTTTGTTTGTTTGTTTTTTGGTGGGCATCACTGCCCTCTGGTGGGAGTAGGAGGCCCAACCTTGCTCCTGGAGAGCTGCTGTTGGATTTGAACCGCCAACCCTGTGGGCCGCAGTCCCGCACTCAACCACTACACCACCAGGGCTGAGCCCGATTCATTAATAACTTTTTATACGAGAAAGCCCGTGCTCAGTGTACCTTAACCTGAAGGAAGTAAAGAAAAAAACTCGGGCTGAGCCCCGGTGGCGTCGTGGTTGTGCGCGGGACTGCAGCCCACTTGGACGGAGGTTCAATTCCAGCAGTGGGGCTGGGCCTCCTACTCCCACCACCGGAGAGCAGTGATGCCCCCCCCAAAAAAAAAAAAAGAAAGAAAGAAAAAAAAAAAACTCAAGCCTCGAGTTGTAAAACTGAAAGGCTCTGTGGGCAAAACAAAAACTCTCATGACTGGGCCAGTCGGCCGCATCATGAGAAAGGGAGGAAAGATGGAAGTGGTCAAATGTCTTATTCAGATCCATGGTCAGTGAAAGCAGTGGTCAAGAGATCCAAGGACCCCAGGCATTGGGTCCATCTGCTGCCCAGTCCTTTAAGGCGTTAAGAGAGCAAGGCTGTCACTCTGGGGACTTACGTACACCTGCCCCAGACCAGAGTCTTTCTAACCATCTCCCAGCGTGTGGAAGTTGGGCAATAAAGAAAACTGAAGAAGAATTGGTGCATTTAAGTGATGGCGCTGGCAAAGAAAGTCCTGTGGACTGTCAGAAGGACAGACAAACCTGTCCTGGAAGAAGGGCAGAGACCTTAGCGGCCAGGGCAGCCAGACGTCATTGTTTGGCTGAGTCCAGGGCCACGCACCCCTTGTTTCAGCCTTTCAAGAAGACGGATGGCCCGCTAAGCTTCAGAGCACCTGAACCTCAAAGCACCTTCCTTCAGCACTCCCCAGAACTTACCTCACCCCCAGAACATACCTCCCTGGTATTGTTTCCCAGGGACAAGATGACCCCTACCTGGGTGGGACACAGTCTTCCTCTCTCTAGCATTGTTTCTTGGCAACCACAGCTCAGGGGACTTGTCTTCCCCTTTACAATCCACCTCCCTTCAGCTCAAATCATATATCCCCCCGTCCCAGCACCAGGCAGGACTCCCCTAACATCTATTCTAGGTTGCAGAACCTGCCCAGAAGCTCAAGATGCTTTTGCCCCCCTCCCTCACCCTCCCTAGAGATCCTTTCCCTTCATAAAGCCACCCTTTGCTCCACGTGTCTGCCTGATCTCTGTCTCAGTTTACCTCTCAGTCATCTCACCTACTTTCAAATGGTAGCAGAAGAGACCAGTCCCTGCAGAAAGACATCCTGTTTGGTAAGTGGAGGGGCAGTGATAAGAGGGAGGCCTTCAACAAGACGGACAGGCCCGGTGGCTGCCACAAGGGGCTCACAGATTGGTGGGATCCCTGTTTATTAGACCAGCCACCTGGGGTGTGTTAGCTGTAGACCTCTGCTCCACAGAGCCAGGCAGCCACAACCATGGGGAAGCTTCCAGAAGCAACAGCACACCAGGAGCAGACCCAACAGCAGCCTCCCTAAGCAGGCCCCTTTTGATTGCCTCAGACGCCTTAATTTTCACTCGGAGCATTCATTCCCAGTAATTTTCTGTCCAATTAGGTGGAAATACACCCACTTAATAGCAAATCCAATTATTGTTTGTTTCCCCTGCTTGTCATCTTCAAGGAACGGGGCTGGCTTGCGTCAGAACGGAACGGAACACCAGCTCAGGCAACCGCAAAGCCGACTCCAGTTTCTTGTCTTCCTTGTGTTTCCCCCACCGGGTTGGGGTTGGGTTTCCATCCGCGGGTCGTGGGGTTAAGGTGGTTTCTCGTGCAAAGACCTGGGGGAGAGGGCAGGGCCGGCTGTGGCCCCAGAACCCACAGGGAGCATTTGGTCTCTGACCCAGTGGGGAGGGCAGAGGCCGGGAGCATAGGCCCAGCTGCCCCAGGTCAAGGAGTAGCAGAGAGATTATGAGGGTTAGGTTTCTCTGAGCCCGACGGCCTGCAAGACCCGTCAGTT
>PVJH01035885.1:0-19266 GCA_004026705.1 Nesogale talazaci
TCGGGGGGGTGGGGCAGGAGATGGGGGGGCCGGAGGGAGAGGGGGCAGAGGAGGGCACAGGAGGTGGGTGGTGCGGGGCTAGAGGTGCTGAGGTGACCGCTGCTCCCTGAGTTGGAGGCTCGGCCACTTGGCACGGGGACAGTGAGAAGGGATGCGGGGCTTCTGGGGCGCAGGGCGGCGGGCGGTGGGCGGTGGGCAACCAGGAGCAGGGAGGACAGATGCGGTGGCGGCGTGAGGCGCTCGGGACTGCAGGACGCGCAGCTCCGGTGTTCACCACCCGCCACCCAAGCCCGCGAGTCTCTCTGCCTCCTCTCAGGGTCAACTTTCCATTGCGTTTACAGGCCTCCGGTGACTGAGGAGCTCTGGGCACACGTATTGGGGGCGACAGGGCGGAGGAGAGGGTTTGCTGAACTCTGGCTGCCTGCACCTCTCCAGAGTCTCTTGGGAGCTTGTTTGGCTGAGGGCTGCAGGTGCTGAGCGACAACCCCCCAGCGGGCTGTGCGGACGAGCTGGGCTGCCCCAAATCGGGCCCACAACCGCTGTGGTAGGTTATGTATGATTAGATAAAGAAGTAAGTTTTAGATGGCAAACTTACATAAGACATGAAGATGAAACGTATGGAATCTTAGGGTTATTTGCTCACACCTGGAAAGGTGAGAGTCACTATCGCTTTTCTGTCTTTAAAGAGGCAGATCTATGTGGTTGAGGTTGGAGGTTTATATCTGCATACACTCCAGCAATCAGTCCTCACAAGTGATTGCTAAGGAACATCACATTATGCTCTGTTAAAGCCACTAGGGAGCAGGCTGCACTGAGCATAAAAGACCTGGGCAGCCAAGTGCCCTAAAGAGAGGGATGGAGGCCTGTCGAGTCTCTAAAACAACACCCCCTCCCCAGCCCCACAGGGCAGCCCTCAGGAATGTCTGTCTCTTTGCCCCATCTGCCCCTAGCTGGGTCAGGAAAAAGGTAAGTGATCCACTGCCTCTATTCTTGCCTCCTTAGCCTGGGAGGGAGAATAGATAGCCAGTGTACTGCAGTGCTCCTGCCCTCTCTTCCTCTCTGGTCTGCCACAAGGTCACATTGGCACTCTGGTTGACATCCAGGATCTCTCACAATAGACAAGGAAAATAGGTCATTCGAATTTTTTCTTCATACCGCTCAGAAACTCTTCAGCAAATATTCTCAGGTAGTATTCTGTCTAAAACTAATATAACAAAACCAAACTCACTGCCTTGGAATCGAAGCTGACTCACAGCGACCCACTGTGAGTTTCCTAAAATGCCATGGTTTACAGGAGTGGAAAGCCCAGTCTTTCTGGTGGGGAGCTTCTGGTGGCTTCAAAACTGCTGACCCTGCTGATCGCATCACAGTCTGAGCGTATGGAACTATTAGACACTTGACTCTTTGTTCACAATATTATAATACTTCACATTCCTTAACAGTTTATAAGAAATATCCTTTTACTATGAAAGATTTGTTATCTTTTTAAAGTGGTTGGAAACCTTACCAATATGTCAGGCAAATATGCCTGGATGCCTTGTGTTGTCTGAATGGAAAATGAATGGATACAAGGGATCCTTGTTGTTCACCGTCCCGTTGATTTCAATCAGAGTGAACCCGTGTGCACAGAGTGGCACTACTCCGCAGAGGGTTTGAGGCTGTGACCTTCCTAAAGGAGATGACCACACTCGTCTTTCAAAGCTTTTCTGAGTAACTTGAACCACAGCCTTCTGGGCAAGTAGTTAAGAGCTTAAGCATGTGTGACATCCAAGGATCCCACATAGCATAATGAAATACTTGGGAAAATGCATTTTACCTTATTCTTTCATTATTTTTTTTCATAAAAACTTTTGAAATTAAAAAATAAGATCTACAGATCAGTGAAAATAAATGCAAAACACCCACGTTCTTCCCTGGAACTTTGGTGTGTTTAAAAACACTGGGTGTCTTCGTTTTAGAGCAGTAAATTATCTCATGAAGCCAGAAGAAGTTAGAATCATTCTTCATGAAACAACATGTTTGCAAATAGTAAATCTTAAAACTTGGTGAAGATTTAGCAAAACATGAGTAAAAGAGACTTTTGAAAGGAGATAATATGACTTGATCTACGACTACTATTTCACGCTTAATAAATGTTGGTAGTTCACAACCAACCCTGAGAATCAGAGTGTAAGCATCTTCAAGAGGAATAATTTGAGATGGATGGTGTCACATTGACTCAATGGCATTTCAAGGACACCATACATTCATTTTGAAATATACTTCCTAATAATGCTAAATTACTTTTAACAATCAGCCACACTTTCCTAAAATGAATGGGCTGGCAAGAGTGATAAAAATGTATAAAGCAAATACACCACTGTATGCATTTGAGGCTGTGCCTCAAACCATAACACTGCTAAGGATCACACACACACACACACACACACACTGGAAATCAACTGTTCATAAGTGATACATTCATCTGTGATGAAGTCCAAACTATGAGGCAAGACTTACACAATGGTAGTAAAGTGAAATCCATTATTATTATGTATAGAAAGCAGAGAGTACTCAAGAACATTTCCAAACGGGAAATGTCCTGTCCACTCATAATTTGCTCAGCAGGCACACTTTAGATAAGGTGCTGTGTCCATATCATCACCACCTCTGGTGGCTGGCATGCTGTCCGAGGCTTCTCTCCTACCACTAGGTCTTGAAGGACCTCGCCTCCACCGTGGAAGACTCACGCACAAAGATCTGCCTCTTAGACCTTCAGAGTGAGCCTCTGACCTGACTCTTTCCTTGCTACCCACATCTATTGGATTCTCTTTCTGCCGTGTTACCCACGCCTCTGGTGCCTGGGGTAGAGGAATGCAGTCTCGACACAGGTCACGCTCAGGCCTCTTACCCTGTACAAGCCAATATTACAGTTCTTTTATGCCTCTGACAAATCTCCTGCCCCAAACAACGAGCTCTATCCGACTGTCAGAAAACCCCTGAAAGGTATCCTCCACAGCAACATGCTCACAGGGCACACAAAGCCTTCTCTCTGCCCCTCTCAGGAGTCAACTTTATAGCATAGCAACTTGATGTCTTTCTTTCCATGAGACAGAAAGTTCACTGTAGTCACCTTGCTCTGGAATCCTTGTCTTTCTTGCTTGTACTGCTGCTGACATTTTCTTGGGTGCTGGCCTCTTGTGCATCGTGCCACTTCTCACTATCTTCAGCAGCATAAATCTTTTTTCTTGCTCCAGTAGGTTCCAGCACAGGGTCCGTGGCTCTTTTTCCCAAAGGATGCACTCTGGTCCAAACTTTTCTTTTTGACATTAGTGAGATCCCCTCTCAAACTCTCTGGGATTGGTCTTTATATAAGAAAACTTGTCATTGTCAAGGTGTCATCTTCCTCCCAGCATGACTAACTGACCAATTGCCTTAGGAGATGATTACTAAGCTTGCATCGTTTCAGTCACACATTTTGTGGGAGTTAACAAAACCATTGCTTGCAGGATCATATAAAAATTATTGATTGTACTGCAACCATTCTTTTGCTTTATTTATTAATCCAAAATATTTGTTACTACTTGAGCATTCTTTGCTTAGGACTATTTTCCTACATGCACTTGAACTTTCTAATAGAAAAATGAGTACTCTTTTTGTAATGTAATTTTCAAATTGTAGTAATTTTAATAAAAATTTCCTCAAAATTACTAAAATATCAAGATCTATTTTCTTTTCCAATGCATTATTTCAATTAGGTTCATTAACTGTAGATTCTATTTGCCACATTTGAAAAATGATAATTACTCTTTTCTTAATTTTTAAAACATTCTTGCCATCGATCTTTGGATATGGACATAAATAGACATTTGCTACACTCATAAATATGTGAAGAAAAGTGATGTTAGTCTGACTTATCTAGAGAAACAAAACCAGTGACACACACACGAGAGAATCATGTCAACACAAAATTTTATATCAAAAAGGCATCAAAGCGCAATCCAATTCAACTCCATGGGTCTGATACTAGCTACAGCCTTCTTCAGACGCACAGAACTTCAGACCAGTGACAGAAGGATGCAGTGGGATACAGGAAGATCACAGGATTGTTGGTGGGGTCAGAGTCACTGGGGTCTAATGTAGGCAGGAACCTGGGGCAAGCACTGGGAATTCACTGGGTCATTGACTCATATGTAGCCACTCCTGAAGGCAGACTCAGAAACCCAGTGAGGAAGGAGGCAAAGGGGCAGAGAGAAGTTCTCACTATCTCTCATAAAGAAGTCATTGTCCCAAGGAGGTCTCATCAGGCTGCAACCCCATTAATAGGCTGGACTCCATCCCTACACATTCACACAAGTGCAACCTAACACAAAATCTAGCTGCCACAGTAGTTCAAAAAGCAAACAAAACAGAAAGCACTTCCCTCTTTACCTTGACAGATTTTGATGAATGCCATCATCTCAACAACTCTATCAAGGCTGACCTTATTTTAGAAAGGACACACCACATCTAAACAGCAGGAAAAAAATGCATGTATCTACTTGCACAGTTGCTGTGGATGGCAAGTTTTTCAGTTATTTAACTTCCCTCTTTTCCAAAGAAGATGCTTTCTTTAGAACTCCTATGATTAGAACCATTCCAGTCAAAATAAAAAGAAAGAAATTTCAAATAAGCTTATCCTAAATGATTTTTAGATACAAGCCAAATTCCATTAAAAACAAGCATTATGACAAACATGAAAAGCAAACATCGTATGCAATTTAATAAAGCTATTTACTTACTTAAATCAATGTTTGATGAGTTTTCATTCCAATGGAGCAGGGAGGGCTATAGGTCTGCTAGAACTTCAGTTTCTAATTACCAGTCTAACATTTCCAACAGGAGACATCCTGGTGCAATGATTAAGAGCTCAGTGGCTAGCCAGAAAGCAGTTCAAACCTACCAGCTGCATTGCAGGAAAGAGCTGCAGCCGTCTGCTTCCTTAAAGACCACAACCTTGGAAACCACAGTGCTTCTCACCTTCCTAGGGCCGTGACCCTTTCATACAGTCCCTCGTGTTGTAGTGACCCTACCAACCATAAAATATTTCCCATGACTACTTTATAACTATAATTGTCCTAGTGTTATGAATAGAGCGACCCATGTGAATGAGTTATTTGACTCCCAAAGGGGTCGTGAACCACGGGTTGAGAATTGCTGCCCTTTGGGGAAGCACATACTTCCAGATTCAGACTGTGTTCTAGATTACTGGTGTAAGAGTTACTTTTTCATTATCTTCATCAGCAAATCTCCCAGACTATCCATACCCTTCTCTCCACTGCAAAAGTCTCCTAATTACTCTGCCTGTTTCCAACGTCGTCTCACTCACTACAAAATGCATTGTCTACATCCAGAAACCTGCATATTTTTTAAAAATTAAACTATATCCTAATACTTCCTTATTAAATCTTCTAGCTGTTTCTCATCACACTCAAAATCATTTGAAAGAATTTACCACAGGCTAATTCTGCTTTGCCTGCACCCCCTCCAAGTTCTTCTGCTGCGCTCTCCTCTCCTTGTGTTCTTCAGGAAGGGCTGCAGGTAAACTCAGTGTCTCCAGCATTAAGGCACTCTTTCTGCTCCTTCTAGAGGAACATGTTTTTAGCTGAAACTCACAAGACAGACACCTGGGTTTCAGGTCAGAGATTAAAGGTTGTTTCTTCAGAGAAGCCCTGGGTTCTATCACAAGAACTGATTTTTTTTAATTTCATTTTATCTGTTTCCCCAAAGAATTTTATTAAGAGCTAATCCAGACATCATATACCATTTCATAATTTAATGACATCAAAGGACACAGTACAATTGTAATCAAGCTGTTTCAAAACATTGTCTTCCTTTTTGAACTCTTTGATATCAGTGCCCCCTGACACTTTACCTCCCCCCAGCCTGCTTATTCTAGTTGGGTTTCTATAGGTTCATCTATCCCAGGTTTCATAGACTGAAAAACATTGAAAACCCCATACCAAAGATTCAAAAAGGTAATTTTTATAGCATGTGCCTTCTGAAAAGTCAAAGCATGAACACTTTGGGTAGCAGTTCTAGTCTCCCGAGACAGAAACGTCATGACTCAAAACCAAGTTGACGGCAACAAGCATCAATAAAACGGATGTTTTATACTAATCTTGCATGATCATTTATATTTCCCTTTCCTGAAGTCAATTCTAGCCAAGAAGAGGGCCTTCTCCATTTGTCTAGCATTGTAACCCAGACAACTAAACTAACACCTTGCGAACACGAGAGTCTTAAGTATTTCAGTAGTGAGTGAATGAGTGTTTTGTTGTGAATGCTATTGTTTTGAGCAAGGCTTCATGTCACACACTTTGGACGTATTTTTGAGAGAGATTAGTCTCTGGGAAGGTCGTAATGCTTGGTAAAGTAGAAGGTCAGTGTAACAGAGGAAGGTCCTCTACAAGATGGGTTGACATGGTGCCTGAAACGATGAGCTCTGGCACAGGGACAGTTGTACAGACAGTCCAGGACCCGGATGCGTTTCATTTTGTTGTAAGTAGGGTAGCTATGGGTCAAACCATTCTGCACTCAACAACAATGATTATAAAGTTAATCTTTAGTAAAACTGAAATCTATGTGCTTGGAAAATAGAAAAAATTGAATTTACAGGAAGTATTTTAGGTCTTAGCTCTACAAAAATTCTGGTCAGATTTAGTCCAATAAAAATACAAATTAAAATATTTCACTTTGTGGACTCTTCTCTCAAATATCATGATTTGTATCCCACCTCTTGAAAAATTATGACTATAGATGTTTATCTACTAAATCATATGGTAGTCTTTATGGGTTAGAGGTCTGATGTACAGACCTCTCAAGTATATTATATTCAAAAGTAATATTCATTGTTCCTGCAACTAATTGAGACTACTGGACACAAGAACCTGTTTAGTAGACCCCCAAATCTTAAAAAGGGGACACCTTAGAGCAGGGTCCTGCCCTAGGAAGACTAGAACCAGGCTGGTGAAGTGAAAGCAGTTGAAATATAAAACAATAGAGGCAGTTAGCGCTACTCTGAAGACCCAACACCATGAGATGGCAAATGGGTGTCTATTACCTCAATAGAGCAGATGTAGATATTTTTTACTTAAGATTTCCCAGTATTAATCAATCATGACGTACAATGCCATCTGATAGAATTACTCAAGGAAATTCAATCAACACAAATATTATTCAAATTTATGCAAAAACTCACAAAAGCTAGTGATGAAGAAATTGAACAATCTTACCAGCAACTTCTAGGTGTCCTAGCAAGCTACATCTTGGGCAGCTAAGAGCGAGGTTGATAGTTCGAAACTACCAGTGCTCAGTAGGAGGAAAATGGTGCTTTCTGCTCGCATAAAGAGTTACATTCTCAGAACTGCAGAGAGGCAGTTCCACTCTGTCCTAGAGGGTCACTATGAGATGGCACTGACCAATGGCAGTGAATTTGACACCAACAACTTCATTTGGAATTTTATCAAACATGCACTCAGGATTCAGTAATCATTATCAGCATCTGGAATGCAAATACAGACTACCAAAAACTGTTTAATGTATTTATTGATTATGCCAAGAGAGTTAGCTGTGTGGATCAGAATGAACTATTGACAGCCCTGAGAAGAATGGGAATTCCAAAATAGTTCTTTGAGCTGATGAGGAACTTGTACATGACACAACAAGGAAATAGTGTGTGGTATAGAAACAGGAAAAGTGTGTCACAGGGTTGTTTCCTCTCGTCATAGTTATTCAACCTGCTTACCAAAAAAATCAGAGGAGGTGGATTATAGGAAGAAGAAAGTGGCTTCAGGTTTGGAGGAAGGCTTATTAAAAACTTGCAATATGCAGATAACACAACTTTGCTCAAAGTGAGGATGACTTTGAGCAATTGCTAATGAATGTCATGGATTGTAATCTTCGGTATGGATTTCAACTCAATATAAAGAAAACCAAGATCCTCCCTACTACACCAATGATTACTCTGTGATAAATGGAGAAAAGTTTGAAGTTTTCAAGGATTTTGTCTTGCTTGGATCCACAATCAATGCTCATTGAAGCTGCAGTCAGGAGATCAAAAGATGCATTGCAATAAAATGTTGCACAAATCTCTGTAGAGTTTCTTTATTTTACTTTTCTTTAAAAACTTTGTTTGTTTGATTTTAGTGTTTTTTCAGAAGCAAGGATATTCTTTGATGATGAAACCATTGTATCTTAAAACATATGCATGTGAAAGTTGGACAACGAAGGAAGGAAACAAAGAAGAATCAATGCACTGGAATTGTGGTGCTGTATAATAGTATTGAAAGTACTATGGACTGCTTAAAAAACAACTACTCTGTCTTAGAAGAAGTATGACCAGAGGGACCCTTGGAGGCAAGGATGGCAAGACTTCACATGACCTATTTTGCACAGACGGTCCGGAGAGATTCGTCTGGAGAAGGACAGCATGTTTTGTAAGACGAGGGGCAGTTAAAAAGAGGAATGTCCTTCAAGAGATGACTGACACCCCGGCAGCAGCGATGCATAGCCTAGGAGCACTTGTGAGGATGGAGCAGCACCGGGGTGCTGTTCACTCTGTTGCACATAAGGTCCCTACGGGTCAGAACCGACTCAATAGCATCTGATATCAACAATACTAAAATCTTACCAATGGACTGCCTTCCTTGTTAAGACTGTTGAGATTTTCAATAATAATATCATATATGCATTGAGAATATAAGGGAAATTTAAACTAGAAAAATGTTGCAGACAATACAGAAGTACAGTAAAAACCTGTGTTCGGACTATAGGAAGAATGACTTCAAATCAATAACGAGACAAAAAATGAAATAGGAGAGAATCTACAAAGAAAATTGAAATAGCCAAGAAACATAAGCAATGTTGATCAGTACAGTTACTCACCATAGAAATGTAAAATAAAAATGAAATGAAAGGTCACATATTTTCCTGAATGACTAAAAAATATAAAATTTAAATGGTGGTAATGATCTGAAAATCTGTTACACTGTGATTAAAAGTATAAAATAAGTTTAATCCATTTGGAAAACTGCCTGTCAATACTAATAAAAGCTAAACTTATACTTAGCATATGACTTAGAAATCTTATTCTAGGTAAACACAAAAGAGAAGTAAGAAGTACCAGACATACAGAATACAGACATACAGACATACAGAATTATTTTGGCTTATTATATTTTAATTGCCAAAAAATTAAAAGAATGCACATGTCTATCAACAAAATAATAGATACATAAATTTAATATACTCAGCAGAAACATTTATGATAATATGGAAAGAAAAAGCTACTGCTACATGTAGGAATAGAAAAATAGTTTGGATATACAAATGAAGTTAGATACTGAATTACTGAATGGCTTCAAACTGCACACATCTTTGTAAAAATTAAAAAATATATGGCAGACTTAAGTTATGATGACATAAAGTTAGATTAATGATTATCTTTGTTGATCAGGGATTAAGGGTTATGAGAGAGTCTCCTTGAGTATTTTCAATGCTCTATTTATTCATCAAGGTGATACTTGTGTATATGGGTGTATATAAGTGAGATAATTGTGTTGTGCATTTAGGTTTCAAGGAAATGCACACCTTCCAGCATAGTTAAGATTTTAAAATTTCATAATACTAAATGTTGACAAAAATAAAGCATATTGTAATCTTTATGGTATTATTATTTGCTTTTCTGATCACTGGAGTTCATGACAGCCCCCAAATATGCAGTGAACTCACATCCATAGAGTAGTCAAAACAGTTTCTGGAAGCAGATCACCAAACTTGACTTCTAAGATGTCCCTGGGTTGCTTTGAAATGCCAACCTTTGAGTTAGTAACCCAGAGCTTACTCATCTGTGCTATGCAGAGACTCCATATAAAAATAGTACAATTTTAGAAATCTGTGGGCAACATCTGCCAAATCTGAATATTCACAATACCCCAAAGCTCTGTAATTCTATGAATCATATATTCACCAAAATACACATTCAAGAATGTCTATGTATATATTATTCTTAACAGTGCAGAAGTAGAAACAATCCAGATGTTTATTACTATAAAATGGATAAAAACTGTGACATAATTTTATAATGCAACACTAGTTTATTGCTTTATTAGGCAAACAAATTACTGCTATGTAAAAAAAATTTTTAAAGGAATGAATCATGACATACAGTGGAATATAGAAGCCAGACACCAAAAAATACATAATATACTATTGCATTTGTAAACAACTTTTCTCTGGTGTTCAAAATCAGGAGAGTGACTACTTTTAAATCCAGTCAATCTGAGACTATGACACATAACAGAGGTAAACTGCCTCATTCTTTTTCTGCCCTGTTTTTTTGTTTTTGCTTTTGTGTTTTACATAGATACATGCAGTTTGAAGCCATTCAGTATCCATTCAGTGGCCGGTGAGCTTGAACTGCTGGCCTTGCACTACACAGTATGCAGCCCAGCGCTTACTTGTGGCACATAGGAGAATAAATTATACCACGCTAAACTCACTGTCACCCAGTCATGCTGACCCAGCCAGCCCCTAGAACAGGGGAGACAGCCCCTGTGAGTTTACTGGAGTAGAAGCCCTGTTTTTCTCCTGCAAAGTAGATGGTGGTGTCGAACTGATGACTTGAGGCTAGCACCCCAATGCATAACTGCTTCCCCAGGTTTTATACAGGATTATACGTAATAAATAATATCATATCTTACACTTGTAATTTTTATTTGTATATTTTACCTTTTTGCATATTCACAATCCTAACCCCTTTATTTTCCATTGAAAACAGTAAGGTCCAGTTGTGCTTTGCTTCAAATCCTATAAGGGAGAAAAAGCTGTTCCTCCACTGTCTGTTTCTCTGGTAGTTTAAAAAAAATTCATCAGAAGCATATGTAATAGAACCTAGAATACAGAGTGATTTCTTTCTTTCTTTAAATAAGCTATCACTATATTCTGGTACTTTGAAGAGTTATCCAATTTTTATCAATAAGTTCACCAAATGAAATACATTTTGAAAAAATCTTCATGGACTCTACATCTTTTAATACAGTTCTTGTTTACTAATTTGCCCACACATCTCTTCTTCCAATTTATTTATTCTAACTTGCCTTCAAGGGTTACTAATTAAATGCCTTTTCTCCTGGTGGCCTTTTTTGTCTCTTTGTTTTTGTAGATCCAATCAACTTTACCCAATTATTTAGCTAAATTGAGGCTTGGCTTTAGAATAAGAAAAAGTAATATCTTAATTGAATAATACCTAAGTTGATGTTTACAAGAAGAGCTATTCCTTCTTCTTGTCTGCCTTCAATCAGTACCTGACTCTAAGAAAACTGTCACGTGGAATAAAGTAAGTCCAGCACACTCCCAAGACTGTCTGCTCATTAAAAGGGAGAAACTGGGCACAAGGGAGAAATCTAAGAGTTGCCAAGCCTAATTCCAATTTGCTCCAGCTGCCCTGTCCCATTGATTGATTTATTTTGTTTTGTTTTTGATTTGGCCCATTGATTCATTTATTAAGCATATATATAATTGCATTTTATGTTTAAGTTAATCCAGTTGTGGGCTGTCAGGTGAGCATTGGTTCTCTAACCATAATTTGGTGGTTGACACCCACCAGTCTCTCCACGAAAGATGGGGCTATATGTTCCTATGGAAGCTCCCCAAGGTTAGTTGTTCAAAGCCATCAAGTGCTTCAGGGGAGCAAGATGAAGCTCTCCACTCCTGTAAAGATTTGCAATCTCAGGAAACCCCCAGGAGCAGGTTCATTCTGTCCTAAGAGATTGCTAGGAATCAGAAGGGATTGCTAGGAATCAGAAGGGATACAGCAGCAAGTTGAGAACTCCCGTTATGATTCCCAGAATGGAACCCTTCTAGTGGGTTGCCATGACTTGAAGTCAACTTATTTACAGTGGGAGAAGCATTTAAGGGGGTGAGAACTTTATAGTGCAAATTAGCGTCCCATCTGCTACTGTAAATAGAAAGTCTTCCACAACATTAGTTACATTCTCCACTGTGCATAAGCATTCTCCTTTCCCCATTCTCCTACCTACTTCTCTCAAAATTTCTACCCATTCCTACCTTCTTTTCTTTTAGGCAAAGATTTCCCTTTTTATCTTCTATAACTGATTATTTTAAAGAAACACATTCCTCTGGGATGTAACTGGTCATGTTAGGGGACTGTCTACTGTTTGACTGAAAAGTAATCTCTGGGAATGAATGGCTTCAGTTCTAGGTCAGAATGGTATCTTAGAGCTAGAGCCATGAGGAGTTTCTCAACTCTGAAAAACTACTATGTCTGTGGTTGTGTTTTTATTTAGTGATTTCAAGTATTGCTGTGCCATTTTCTCCCATTCTTTTGGTTCTTTGTTGTAATCCCAGTCAGAGCAGTAAGTAATGATTGTTGGGAACCATCTAGTTCTTCTGGTCTTAGAATTATGTAGGCTATTGTTCACAAGGTCCTTTGGGTTAATTATTCCTTTGAATCTTTGATCCACTAGTTCTTTGGGATAATTGCCCCCTTGATTCTAGGTTGGCTTTCTTAACTCCATTTTGTTTCAATCTTAGAAGTTCACTTCATAATTTGTAAGCGCATTTTCTCTTTTAGGCTTTAAATGTTGGCCATATTATCTACAGCTGGTAGATACTATTTCAAATCAAGTTCTTAAACACTTTCCCCCCTTTTTTCACAGGTATGGAAGTCATGGAAAACCGATTGAAGGCTATAAGTATTTGCACAGTGGTATATCTGAAAATAAATCCAGACTGGAGACTCTATTTCTTCCTAATGGTATTCCTTAAAAATAAGGACAAAACATTAGCACCTTGAAGTCCATAAGGTAGTAATGTCTCCCTCTGAAATAAATACAGCAGGGTTACAAAGCGGAAATAAAGAAATTGGAAGGCCCTGTGGTTACTAAAGCAATATTCTAACAGATTAAAGAATATATTCACACAGGAATGATGATTTCATCAAAGTTAAGAGAGTAATTTAGAGTGAGGTTGCCTTGGGTTTATATTCAATGACTAAATCTGCAAAGGTTACTAGTAAGACAGGTAATTAAATTTGCACTCTGATATGGTTAAACGGTAAGTATCAAATTAATCTGATGTACTTGATTGAAATGAGTTTTTAAGTATGCTTTGTATATTTTAAGTAGCTTAGCAGTTGATTCTAAGCCACAGAATTTCATGGAATGAATATTAAGAATTAAAAAAATGTTGTAGTTTACAGGTTGAGATCTATTAAAACTAAAATGACATAGCAGGAAAAATATTGATACTGACATTGCCCTGAGTCATAAAGTGGTTGAGAGGTCCTCAACTAAACAAACAGGACCTATCCCCACATCCCTAATTGTAGAGCCATTCATATCTTGTTTCCCTCCTGGATGTCGAGGAAGAGGCCTAGAATCGAGGAGGCAGAGAACGACTTCACACATAGTCAGAAATAAATACATAAATAAAACCTCAGCAGCCATTGCTAGCTACACCACCTTTTGTTGTTCCAGGTTGTTTCTTTCAAAACCATGCTTCTAACTCATCAAAACATGAAGAGAAATCAAATATCAGCTACCAACAAGTGACAAGAAAGTCAGTCACCACCGGTCTGGTCTTAGCATAGGATATTAATCAGGCTATGGTTAAATGAACTACAAATCATTCATTGTATTCAAAACTACTATGTGTTTTTTTTTTGTAGTTTTGCCATATTACATTCAATGGCAAAACAGACAGATATTCATTTAAAGAGAAAGTATCTTTTCCACAATTCTCAATTTGTCATATCACACTTTCTAAAGGCAACCTGTATACACATTTCAAATTCAACATGTGACTCAAAATACCTAAACTAACTCACCATTGAGTGATGTCATTTAGTTGATACCAACTTAAAACGACCCTAAGGGGCAGGATAGAATTGTCCCTTTGAACTTCTGGAACTGTAACTCTTTACCGAGTAGAAAGCCATAGAATGGTTGGTGGTTTTGAACTGCTGACCTCGTGGTTGGCATAACTACTATACTACCAATCAAGATATAATTATTTTTTTCTAAAAATGTGACGTCCTGCTGCATAAGGAAGATTACAAAATTCTCTTTCAAGACATAGAGGTTTGTAAGACCAGCAGAAAGAAATTGTTAATGTTTCTCTCTCTCAAAACCTGCAGTGAATATTAAACCACACCAAACACAATCCCACCGTCAATATATATTGAGATGCATGTTATTGAAAGAAGCAGTTATATTGTGCCAGCAATATACCAAAGACATTATGTCACTTCTTTTCTAGTGTTCAAGATAGGTGATCGCACTCTCATTTTCTAGAACAGGAGAGTGAATCTCACCCAAGTTAAATGCGATCTAAGATGCAATAACTAAGTAGTGAAGCTATTACAGTATTCACACGTGTATGACACTGAGTCTGAACTCTTCACCACATTGCCTTTTATCCTCCATCATCCTGCCTCCTCAGATGATCAAAGACTCATACACCACAGGGGCTCTTGAATCAAACAAAATCCTCTTGAAAAAGAATAGTACACATCGATCTTTTTACTTGATTGTAGACGTGACAATCAAATGTAATACATAATTCCATATGGAGTGCTACAGTTTTAAAAATCTACAAGGGTTATCTGGATGGTAATTAGAAAAATTAAAATTTTAATTGAATTGATATTAATATCATTGCATTGGTTATAAATATTGTAGGCATTATTAGTGTTATACAGGGGAATAACTTGGTTCATGAGAGATATATGTTGAAATAATTATGAAAGGTAAGAATACCTGCCACATTTTTTCAAAGATACCAAAAAAAAGTGTTTATGATCTGTATGTGTGTGTGTGCGAGTAAGGTAAGAAACAATGTTGCAAAATACTCTCACTTTGTGAATCTTAACAAAGGTGTTTGATTATGCATATTTTTTCTTTCTGTTTATCGGAAAACTATAAGGTCATACAATGTAGTTTGCAATTGTGACAACAGTCACAAAATTAGCACATTATCAACACATTTTCTAAGAGGGAAACTGCAAGAATTGTAGTGAAAATTCAAAAGCTATGAGATCAGTAGATGAAAAACAGTTGCCCACACTACATGTCTGTCACGCTCGAACATTCTCTTTTGAACTTTAAGAAGATGAGTATAAGAGAGAAAGTCTCCATGAGAGCAGCTCAGATTGTTTTTTGCAGAGCACTAAAATATCTGGATTAATGTGAAATGATAGTCTTTTTTAAACTATTTTTTTGCATCACTGCCCTCTGGTGGAAGTGGGAGGCCCAGCCTCGCTCCTGGAGAACTGCTGCTGGATCTGAACCGCCAAGCCAGTGGGCTGCAGTCCTGCACTCAACCACCATGCCACCGAGGCTCAGCACCAATAGTCTTAATATCATGGAGCCTTAAATGTGCTGTTTGGATACAGGCAGGAGCAACTCAATAATCTGCAGGACCCAGTGCAATTAAGCTTCCTTTCCCCTATAATATTAAGAATATTAAGAAAGTGATAGTCGAGTATTAAGCATGGGACCCATCTCTCAATGTGGGGTTCTGTGTGGACACACACATTGCATACTTATGAAATAAATCTCTACTACATGTAAATATATTGATTCTGTCTCATATTTAAAAAAATGCAATTACTTAATCAAAGTAAAGTTTGTGTTGAATCACTCACTATACATACATCAGGATCTGTATCTGAATTGAATGTACTAAAGATTGTATTGATTCCATATGGAAGTTCTATAATACTAACAATATTCTAAACTAACACTATCTATTCATTTTGTCTTTAAAATATCATCTAAATTTAATTACTTATATCTCACTACCCAGAAATTTTAATATCTTATATTGTATGATAAAAATCATCTATGATATTAGCCATACAAAGTGTCTTATGTGAGTTGGAAAGTTGATCTGACCTTTTCAAAGGTACCGGTTCATTAATAAAGAATACTATGCATGTCATTTTGTGATTAAATAATAATATACCATAAACATAAGATTTCACTGTTTCTTTTCTTGATTTTAACTGCATACAGAATTATTCACCAACATCATCATTAAAGGCATCATTTCTTTGATCTTCTTTATTCATTATTTAACTTTTGCATGCATATGACCTAATTGAAAATAACATGGTCAAGCACATCTTAGGCTTCTAAGTATTATTTCTGTATTTTAATGATACTTTTAGATTATGAAGAACATTACATATATAATAGACTGTCAGATAAACAAGTGCATTTGTGCTATTGAAAGTATATCCAGTATACTCTTTAGAAATGAGAATAATAAGACTTTGTCTCATATTCTTCAGATGTTAACAGGAAGGGCTGGTCCCTATAAATGAACATTATTCTTAGCAAAGTAGACAGTGAAAAAGTGAAAGACCTTAAATGAGGTAGCGACTGCAACAATGACCTAAAACTGAGGAACCAGTATAATGATACTATAGAACAGGGCCATATCTTATTCTGTTGTACATGGGGCCACTATGGGTTGGAATTGACTTGAGGACACATAACATAAAATAATGGTATTTTAGTATCAGATGATGCTGAAAAGGTTACACTGCCTCAGGACTTTTCACAATTTCTAGGAAGAAGGGGAACTTAAAGACTGTCTTAGAGAAATCAACAAATCAAGCTAATGAACACAGCAAATAGTTTTATCTCATTTCCATCTCACAAAGCTATCTCCATTAGAAAAAGTCAATAAGTCAGTTTTCTTAAATGTGAAAATGCTTATATTTCTTTTCTTATCATTAATCACAATCCATACAAACCATCTGCATAGCAAACTACCAGGATAAGAGGTTCTAAAGAAAATATAAATATTTATTTTGTCATAAAATATCATTGTTATGAATTAGATCATATTATTTATAAAGTATATTGTATCATCAACTTCAATGTATAAATATGACTTCATAACTCCAAAATATGGCAGCACTTCCCAGCCTTGGAATATGGAATACTGAATTTTAACCCTTAGGCTTTCTAAGATGTTGTTTCTCATCTTCACAAAGGTAGATCTTCATATTTCCATGTTAACCAGAGACAAGAGAACAACAAGTGAACCAAAAACGATGAGGAGGAGGATGTAGGAGACCTGGTAGGGTTTGATCAATGGCAACGTAACCGAGAGAAATCACTGAAATCCAAATGAAGGCTGAGCATGATAGTGGGACAAAAAGAAAAGAAAAGGAAATAGAGGAAAGAACTAGGAGGCTAAGGACATTTACAGAGGTCTAAACACAGGTAAGTACATATGTAATTATATTTATATATGATGATGATGGGAAAATAAATCTACGTGTACATATTTACAGGTTTACTATTAAGGTAGCAAATAGACATCGGGCCTCCACTCAAGTACCCCCTCAACACAAGAACACGTTCTATTAAATTAGCATTCCATGATGCTCACCTTTCTGACATGATCACCGACGACAATGTGAGGGCATAAACAAATGTGGTGAAGAAAGCTGATGGTGCCCGGCTAGCATAAGATATAGTGCCTGGGGTCTTAAAGTCTTGGAGGTAAACAAGTGGCCATCTAACTCACAACAAAGCCCACAAAGCCAACAAATCCCACATGGAAGAAGCACACCAGCCTTTGCAACCATGAGGTGTTGAAGAGATCAGGTATCAGGCATCAAAGAAAAAAACTCCTATCATGGTGAATGAGAGGGAGTGCAGAATGGGAAACCAAAGCTCATCTGTAGGCAACTGGAAATCACCTTACAGAAGGGTTGCAGGGAATAGATGAGCCAGTCAGGGTGCAGTGTAGCAATGATGAAACATACAACTTTATTAATGCTCCCATTCATCCTCCCCCACCCACCCACCCCCATTATCATGATTCCAATTCTATCTTACAAATCCAGATAGAAACTGGAAACTTGGGGAATCCAGGACAGATGATCCCTTAAAGACCAGTGGTGAGAGTAGTGATACTGGGAAGGTGGAGTGAAGGTGTGGTAGAAAGGAGGAACTAATTATAAGGATCTACATATAACTTCCTCCCTGGGGGATGGACAACAAAAAAGTGAGTGAAGGGAGACATCGGACAGTGTAGGATATGATAAAATAAAAATAATTTATAAATTATCAAGGGTACATGAGGGAGAGGAGAGGGGAAATGAGGAACTGATAGCAAGGGCTCAAGAAGAAAGCAACTATTTTAAGAATGAGGGCAACAAAAATATAAATGTGATTAACATACAATGGATGTATGTATAGATTGTGATAAGAGTTGTATGAGCTCCCAATGAAATTATTTTTAAAAAGGGGGGAATATAAAATGAATGCACCTAGAATGAGGAATGAAATGGGGGAAATCACAACAGACCCTAATGAAATTAAACGGATTATCACAAAGTACTATGAAAATCTGTACTCCAACAAGTTCAACAATCTGGAAGACATGGACAAATACCTGGACAAACAATCTCTCCCTAGACTGTCCCAGATAGAGGTCAAAAAACTAAACAAACTCATAACAAGAGAAGAGATAGATATGGTTATCAAGAATTTACCAACAAAGAAAACTCCTGGGCCAGACGGCTTCACTGGGGAATTCTATAAGGCTTTCAGGGAGGAGCTGGCACCAATCCTCCACAAAGTTTTCCAGAGTATAGAGAAGGACGGAAAACTCCCCAACTTATTTTATGAAGCCAGTATAACTTTGATACCCAAACAGGGAAGGGATTCCACAGGAATAGAGAACTATAGACCAATATCTTTAATGAACATAGATGCAAAAATCTTCAACAAGATATTGGCCAATAGAATACAAAAATACATAAAAAGCATAATACATCAGGATCAAGTAGGATTCATCCCAGAGATGCAGGGATGGTTTAACATCTGTAAATCCATCAATATTATACATCATATTGATAAACTGAAGTACAAGAACCATATGATAATTTCTATAGATGCAGAGAAAGCATTTAACAACATCCAGCACCCTTTCCTAATCAAGACACTCAGAAGATGGGAATAGAAGAATAGTTCCTCAAGTTAATACAAGCTATCTATGAGAAGCCAACAGCTAACATAATAGTCAATGGAGAAAAGACTAAATCAATCCCACTGAAGAAGGGGACTAGACAAGGATGCCCGTTATCACCACTTCTATTCAATATAGTACTGGAGGTCTTAGCAATTAACATAAGACAACGGAAAGACATTCAAGGTATCCAAATGGGAGAGGAGGAGGTCAAGTTATCATTATTCGCTGAGG
>PVJH01035886.1:0-19469 GCA_004026705.1 Nesogale talazaci
ATTGCTGCTAAAGGAGTGCGGCTAAGGGCTGCACACATTAACCATCCCGAGAGATTTGTTAGTCCAGTGAGGTTAGTTACTTGAAGACCCTGTTGGAGTACAGCTAGCCAGGAAAAAGGGGACGAGGTTTTTTATCCGTGACTTGGTTGGGTAAGTTGTTGCTCGTGGGCGAGGATAGTAGGGCGTACTGTTGGGGTGACCGGGACTAAAGCACGCCAAATAAAAAGTTTGGCCGCTGGATATTTACTGCTTGAGGAGAAGTACCAAGCTCCTGGAACTGGAGAAGTCCATCGGGTATCCCAAGGATCTGGTATGGTGAGAGTGAATCCCTGGGAGTTTTTATAGAATCGATGGGCTGACGTGGGAGGGCCAGAGTTAACATAATGAATGTTGCACGACCTCCATGGGCAGCCCACGTTTTCTTGCTTCCAACGCTGCGAACACGCGGGATATGTGGTTTGATCATATAAAAAGCAAATAATAGGGGATGGAGCTGTGAGGGCTTTGCCGTAATGGGGTTCAAGAGATTCGCCGTAATGGAACTTGGTGAAGTTTAGCCAGATGGGCCGGGAGCACCCCGCTGGGGGGCAATCAGAGGTAGCCAGAAGGTATCCTTCTCCCGTGAGCTCAAACCGCTGAGGAGTGTATTGGAAGTGTGTAAAGTTTTCAGTTAGGAAAAATCGCCAGACAAAGGAGGAGGTGCTACTGCTTGGGTAGGCGGGTAAGGCGAAGAGACATAGGGCCAGTAAGTTGAGCAGACCACCGCGAGCCTGCATTGTGGCCGGGGGCAGGCTCAACCCTAGAGCGACGTATCCTAACACTTTTACTGCAGATGGGGTAGTGAGGATAACAGCATAGGGACCTTCCCACCTTGGGATTAAAGGCCTTGGGGTTAGCGTTTTTATGAGGACAGAATCTCCCGGGTGTATAGATTTGGGATATTCAGCCGAATTTGGGGAAGGTTTGGGAATTGCCAGGTTAGTGTGCTCCCTGAGGAGAGCACAGAGCAGAGACAAGTAAGGGAGCTCTGAGGTTAAAGGGGGGCAATTGGTAGCCGAAAGTGGTGAAAAGAGGAAGGGACGTCCGTAGAGTAACTCAAAGGGGCTTAGGCCCGAGGGTTGTCGGGGAGCGGCCCGGAGGTGAGTGAGGGCCAGAGGCAAGAGTTTGGCCAAGAGAGGCGCAGTTCTAGAGGTAGCTTAGTGAGCTGTTGTTTTATGAGCCCGTTAGCTTGCCCGACGACTGGGGGCGGTCTGCTGCGTGAAGTCTCCACTTAATGCCGAGAGCAGAGCTGACAGCCTGCTGTACCTTACAGATGAAAGCCGGGCCGTCGTCTGGTTGAATGGAGGCAGGCTGGCCAAAACGAGGGATGATATCCCGGATGATGTGGCTGGCAGCGGTTTCTGCACTCTCTGAGGAGGTGGGGAATGCGTCGATCCACCCTGAAAATGTATGGACCACGGTGAGTAAATACTTCAGCTTTTTATGTTTAGGCATGTGAGTGAAGTCTATTTGCCAGTCTTGTCCTGCCAGGTACCCGCACATCTGATGGAGCTGCTGGCGATGGTGGTGGGGCCCCTGATTGTTAGAGACAGTGCATATGTTGCCTGCCGCATGTTCTGTGGAGATAGTCTGCCAAAGTCCGGGCGGGTGAGAAAGAGGGGTTAAGAATTTTAATTAAAAAAAAATTTTTTTTTGTTTAGCCATCACTGCCCTCTGGTGGTGGGAGTAGGAGGCCCAGCCTTTGCTCCTGTGAGCTGGAATTGAACCTCCATCCCAGTGGGCCACAGTCCCGCGCACAAACACTACGCCACTGGGGCTCAGCCTGGGGTTAAGAATTTTAGTAAAGCTTTTGGCCCAAGATGTAAGGAGTTGTGGGTGTCAGTGATGATAGGGAGCCGCTGTGTCTGTGGGAGGAGGAGTAAATTGTCTTTGTAGACCCACCCATCCCATTTAGGAAAAGCAGAGTGCTGAGCCTGTTCCTGGGGAGTGTGAGCAGGAGAGTACGTTGGGGACAGGAAGCAGAGACTGTGGTTTAGCAGAGAATGAGCAGTGCGGTCAGCAAAGGCATTCCCTTGAGCTATAGGCTTATCGGGGGCCTGATGTCCCCGGCAGTGGATGATGGCTAGCATCTTGGGTAGTAGAATGGCTTCCAGTAGCTTGGCTATGAGTTTTGCGTTGACTATAGGAGTACCCTTAGTGGTGAGGAAGCCTCGTTCTTTCCACAGCATACAATGAGTGTGTGCTATGAGGAAAGCATATTTGGAGTCGGTGTATATGTTGACAGCACGCTGTTTAGCTAAAACTAGGGCTCGGGTGAGAGCCACAAGTTCTGCTTGCTGGGAGGTGGTACCTGGTGGGAGAGGAGCTGCCTCCAATACCTTTGAGGAGGTTACGATGGCATAAGCCGCTCTCCGCTCTTCGAGTGTTCAAGTTACCAGGTAATAGCTGCCATCTACAAACAAGGTTAAGTCAGCATCAGGTACCGGGGCTCAGTAAGGCCAGGTCAAGGGGGCTGGAGGGAGTTGATTACCTCCACACATGAGTGAACGCACGAAGAAATCTGCTCAGAGATTGGGAGGAGAGTGGCTGGGTTTAGCAAACTGCAGTGAGCTAGAGTGATAGAGGGATTTTCCAGGAAAATCAGGTGATAAAGCTGGATGCGAGCTGAGCCCCGGTGGCGTAGTGGTTGTGCGCGGGACACTGGGATGGAAGTTCAATTCCCGTTCACAGGAGCAAAGGCTGGGTGGGCCTCCTACTCCCACCACCAGGGCAGTGATGCCCCCCTAAATAAATAAATAAATAAATAAATAAATAAATAAATAAATAAATAAATAAATGAATGAATAAATAAAATAAAAACTGGATGCGAGATGGCCCCAGGTGAGGTAACACATGTTGGGAAAGGAGGTCAACCAAGCGGTGTGGGGAAAAAACAGTGAGAGGTTCTTGTAAGTTTACTTTCTGAGCCTCCACAGTGAGATCCGCTGCTGGGGCCAGGGCTCGGAGGCAAGGAGGCCAGCCACAGACAGTGGGGTCCAGCTGTTTGGAAAGATAAGCGACTGGGGCTGAACCCCGGTGGCGTAAGTGGTTGAGTGCGGAACTGTAGCCCGCGGGCTTGGCAGTTCAAATCCAGCAGTGGCTGGGTAGCGCCCACGACCACCAGAGGCAGTGATGCCCACACACACAAAAAGAAACATGTAGAAGATAAGCGGCTGGAACTACAGAGTTCCCTACCGGCTGGACTAAGACTCCAAGGGCTAGGTTTATTTTCTCGTCCGTGTATAGAAAAAAAGGTGGTGAGGGGTTAGGAAGTGCTAGAGTCAGGGCTGTGCATAAGGCTTTTTCGCAGATTAATGAAAGCCTTGCAGACAGTTTGTGGAGAGGTGAGTGGACCAACTGGACATTCTTTGGCTGCCTGATAAAGAGGTCGAGCTAATAGCGAAAAATTGGGAATCCAATGCCTAAAAAATCCTGCAAACCCTAAGAACGACAAGATTTCTTGCGCAGTTGAGGGGTTGGGGAGTGCCTCAACGTCTCTAATGTGGTCATGGGTGCTAGCCCGAGAGGTGGGGTGATTGTAGCAAGGGAGTTGAGAGATGCGGGCCGGTTCCGTGGCCAGACGAGCAGATCCTGACAACGCTGGTGACAGGCAGTTCTGGTCAGTGCCAGACAGGAATCACCAAGGCATCCCCTGGTGAGCCCTGAATGGAACTGAAGGGAACAGACGGAGGGAGAGGGACTAGCAGGCCGTCTCTGGCATAGTCTCTCTCCCGAGGCCCCTGGTGGGAAAACTCCAATGGAGCTCACTGACCAGGGTTCTAGTGAACAGAGAAAAAGAGAGAGAGACAGACAGACGGTTAGTAGGACAAGGAACTCACCAAACTGGCAGGTTTGTGTTAAGCCACCAAAAGGTGAGCGCTGCGGCTGCAGGTCCTGGAAATTTAGGGGAGAGAGGGGGGCTCCTGAGGGACCCCGCAAGTGGGGGGAGCCACACACCTCTCCCGTAAGAGCCACCAAGATGTAAGGTTGATTTCGGCCACGCACAGAAGCAGAGAGCCAATTGGCGAAGTTTGAAGCAGGCTTTACTGGGAAGCTCGCGGGCCGATTCACCAACCGATTCACCAACTCTGTGAGGTCTGAGCTGATGAAAGCGCGCCGGATGGAAAAATGGGGGGGTTTTTATACCCCCTTTGCTGGGTATTACAATTGGGGAAATGCACTGGGAAGGGGGAAGTGCGCAGGGAAGGGGGATGTGTGCAGGGAAGGGGGAAGTGTGTAGGGAAGGGAGGAAGTGTGCAGGGAAGGGAGGAAGTGTGTAGGGAAGGGAGGAAGTGTGCAGAGAAGGGGGGAAGTGTGCAGAGAAGGGGGGAAGTGCACCCACAACTCAGATTTTGCAGAGCAGATGGTCGTTATCTCAGAGGTCAGGGGAGGGTTGGGCAAACACACATCCTGAGCACCGGGCTCCAGGAAGCTGCAGGCAGGCAGAGGGAGAGGTCACTGAGGGGTGAGTTCCAAGAGGTAGAATTGAGGAGCCTAGAGACCCAGGATGGAGTCCCTTGTGCCAAGACCAGGCAATTTAGACCTCTGTAGATGCCCTTTGCCTCCTAGTTTCTTCCTCTAGTTCCTTTTACTTTCCTCTTGTCCCACTATCATGCACATCCTTCATTTGAATTTTAGTAACTTCTCCCTGTTACATTACTCTTGATCAATCCCTATCAGGCCTCTTACACTCACCTTGCCACTGATTTTGGATCACTTTCTGTTCCCTTATTCCCGGGAAGGACAACACCACCTCCTTTCCCCCACCTCTCTGTCTCCCATGTTTCCCAACCCCCCACCCCTCCCCGGAACCATTAGTCCCGTTGTTTTCTCCTCCAGACTTTTCATCCAGACTATCTTATCGAGTTAGACTCGCAGAGATAATATATACAGAAAAACAAGACATCGCAAGATGAAGTGAAAAGAAAACTAAGCAATGACAACAAAAAAACAACATGCAGAAAAAAATATATAAATAAGTAAAAAACATAATAAAATAACAAAAGAAATAACAAAAACTCTAGATTCTGGGCTGAGCCCCGGTGGCGTAGTGGTTGTACACGGGACTGTGGCCCACTGGGATGGGGGTTCAATTCCAGCTCCACGGAGCAAAGGCTGGGTCTCTTACTCCCACCACCAGAGGGCAGTGATGCCTCCCCCCCCCCCCAAAAAAAAACAACTCTAGATTTTACTTGTGATTTGTACCAGTACTATATGGGTATATACTGACGAATCTTTTATTTTCTTCAATACAGCCTGTGGTACCACACAAAGGTCTATTATAGAGAAAAGGAGTGATTCTACCAGAAAAATACATATGTATATATAAACATAACATTATCAGTTCAGATGAGTAGAATTTTTTTTTGGTGTGGGTGTCACTGCCTCTGGTGGTCGTGGGCGCTACCCAGTGCCACTCCTGAGAGCCACCGCTGGATTTGAACCGCCAAGCCCATGGGCTGCAGTTCAACCACTTACGCCACCCCACCGGGGCTCAGCCCAGGAGTGCATTCTTAAGGACTATATATGATTAGAGCAGGTATATTTGCTGTCTTCTCAATCTTAGTGAGTATTCAGTATTTCACTATTAAGTATATTAGCTGTCAGCTTTTCATGGATACTCTTGATCAGATTAAGGAAGTTCCTTTCTATTTCTAGTGTGTTGAGAGTGTGTTTTTTAATACATCGATGCTGAATTCTGTCATATTTCTGTGCATGCACCTATGAAGATGATCATGTAGACTTTGTCTTTCTACTATAAGGAGATAGCTCTGTCCTTGAGTGACTCAGTGTGGTAGTTACATCATTTCATGTCAACGTGATAAGTAACCATAGGGTTGGGTTCAGCCTGTCAATCCGATCATAGCCTGATGATGCCTCCTTGTGGGCATGGCCTCCTCACAAGGATTCTGGGATCTTTTCTTTCTTCCTAGAGCTGGGCCAATCACTTTCTCTCTGCTTCTGATATTGAAACACTAGGAGAGCTGCAGGAGTCAAGTGGAGACTTGCACTAGCACTGAGATGCTGCTGTCACCACTGGATCCACAAGACCCTTCACCCGCCAGTCTGTGATCTTCATGCATTTGGCATCATTGTACGTGCTATGTGAGTCTGAAGAGGAATTTATAGACTTGAGTTGGATAGGGTTGAAATGTTTTCTTAATATATAATTGCTCCTTGGTATAAAGCTCTCTCTTGGGCTGAGCCCCGGTGGTGTAGTGGTTGTGCACGGGACTGCGGCCCACTGGGACAGAGGTTCAATTCCAGCAGTGGGGCTGGGCCTCCTACTCCCACCACCGGAGAGCAGTGATGCCCCCCCCCCAAAAAAAATGTTCTTTTATATCTACACACTAAACTACATCAAGAAATCAGACTCACTGCCATTGCATCGATTCCGACTGGGAGTGACTCTGGAGGACCCTCTGTGGGTTTCTGAGATGACAAAGTCTTTACAGAAGAAAACCTCGTCTTTCTCCCTCGGAGCGGCTGGTGATTTCGAACTGCTGACTTTGCGGCCAGCACCTCATCTCCTAACCACGACAGGCCTAGGGCTCCTCCACACTAAACGGGAAACATGAAACCATCACAAGTCGGTAGTGTTCTGGAGCGGTTCGAAGGGTTCTGTGTACCTTCTGACTGTGTGTACCTCATCCCAGCTCTGTGTTCGGTAATATACCTTGGTGGCTTGAAATTGACCAGGATGGAAGGATTTACACTACTGAGATCGGTAAACACTACAGATCGATTGATTTGGTTTTGGGATTGTTTTGTTTTCCTTCTCTTTGAGCATCAGTTGTTAAACATTGGCCAAAAGCAACTGGAAGAGTTTCTCGGCTGAGCGCTGGTGGCGCGGTGGTTGTGCGCGGGACTGTGGCCCACAGGGTTGACAGTTCAAATCCAGCAGCAGCTCTCCAGGAGTGAGGCTAGGCCTCCTACTCCCACCAGGGCAGTGATGCCACACACACACATAAAAAAGAGTGGGCTGAGCCCCGGTGGCGTCGTGGTTGTGCGCGGGACTGCGGCCCACTGGGATGAAGGTTCAATTCCGGCTCCCAGGAGCAAAGTCTGGGCCTCCTACTCCCACCACCTGAGGGCAGTGATGCCTAAAAAAAAAAAAAAAAAAAAAAAATTACAGATGTTATTGGATGGATAATTCCATACCTATTCCCAATCACCTTCTTTTTATTTACTCAAGCATTGAGGTTAAAAAGGTTGTTTTGAGGATAAAAAGAGACCCCAGCCTCAAATACAATTTAAGAAGAACTTTTATCAAGTCTTACAAGGGACAAAGACACAGATACATCATCTGGTTGAGGGAAGAACTGTCACAAATTCATGACCGGCGGTGTATCCACACATCAGTTATCACTGGGACTACAGAAGCAGGAATTGGGCTGGGTGGGACATGGACATTATCAGAAGAGTTTACAGTCTTGTTCCAGAGCCTTCCAACCCAGGCAGTCAGGACGAGACGGAAAGGAAGGACATGAGTCACAACTACTGCACGGTCCCCAGCAAGGCCATCCTCGAGGACACGCCCAGGCAGGCTACAGCTAGCCAGATTCAGTGAGCAGGGAGGAGGAGCACTGCACTGCTAACCCGTAGGTCAGCAGTTTGAAACCACCAGCATAAGGATTCTGTAGTCACAGCAGAAGCAGGTCTGCTGTGAGTCGGCACTGCTGCCCTTCTGCAGGGGGTGTTCCCAATGTCTCTAGCCTTCCCTGAGAATTCTGCACTCTTCAATTTACATGTCCAAAGGGCAGTTTTAGCATCCTCAAGGGACTTACATTGTGTGCCTTCTAAACGTTCTTTGTGTTCTGGGGAAAAAGGAAGTCTGAGGATCGGAGGTCAGGACGTGGGGTGGAAGAGGTAAGTTTCTCCACAATCTTCTCATAGGACGACCCCCCTACCCTCCATGAGTGAATGGGCGTGTTGTCGTGATGGGGGAGAACTGTCACAGCCCAACTTTCATGGCCTTTTTCTCATCAAGGCAATGCTCAATTTTCTTAAAACATCTCCGTAAGAAGTCCCCATGATGGACTGTGTCCTTCAAGAGAATCTATCAAAATGATCCCTTGGGACTTTTCAAGACAGTCACCATCACATTCTGAGCTGACTTCCTGTCTTGAGTTGAACTGACCCAGGAGAGCCCCTTGGGAGTCACTGGTCTGACTAGATCTTTGTTGGGGGGTGTGGGGTATAGAGAGTGGGGTGTTGCCCTGGTGGCAGAAAGCCACCTTTTTTTGAAAGCATCCTAATGAGACTAGACAGTGTGTTGCTGAGAGAACATGCCTGGTCACCTACTGATGAGAGACATTGAAACAGATGGAAACACATGCATAGATGAACTGGAACCCCAGACACAAGTCTTTTTATTTACCTTTGTATTTGGCAAAATACTTATTTTTTTTTTAACTTTTCAACTGTGCTGAGCCCTGGTGGCCTAGTGGTTGTGTGCAGGACTGCGACCCACAAGGTTGACAGTTCAAATCCAGCAGCAGCTCTCCAGGAGCAAGGCTGGGTTTCCTCCTCCCACCAGGGCAGTGATGCAGAAAGAAAAAAAAATGTCTACCTTCTCTGTAGTTGGGGAATATATATTGTATGATTTCAGTCCCTTGAAGCCAGGTTTAAAAAAAAAAACAACATGAAACTACGTAAGACTTCTTTTATGGGGCTGAGCCCCGGTGGCGAAGTGGTTGTGCACGGGACTGCAGCCCACTGGGATGGAGGTTCAATTCCGGTTCCCAGGAGCAAAGGCTGGGCTTCCAACTCCCACCACCAGGGCAGTGATACCTAAAAAAAAAAAAAGACTTCTTTTATGGTGTAGCACATGGTTTTTAATAAATGGTACATGTGAACTTATAATTATTTGTATTGTCACTATTGTGAGCAGTGTTCCTATTATGAAAATTAAGTTAGGTGTGTTAACTGAATTATTAAAACTCTTCTCGGGTTGAGCCCCAGTGGCGTAGTGGTTGTGTGCAGGGCTGCCGCCCACTTACCTGGAGATTCAATTCCAGCAGCGGCTCCACAGGAGCTAAGGCTGGGCCTCCTACTTCCACCACCAGAGAGCAGTGATGCCCCCCCCTCAAAAAAAAACTCTTCTCAATCTCTCAACTCTCCTTGCTAATTCTGAATCTTCTAATTCAGTTTCCTGACTCCAGAGAAGATGTGTCTAAATGACCTCATGAAACTGTACCTGAGTGTGATAAGATATTGGGTTACTCCTCCCTCTTATACCACAAGGTCAGGAATGGCATGGGGCTACGTCTGACCTCCTCTGGCTACACAGACGAGAAGCGGGATAAGGCCCAACTCCACATTGGTCTGAGGACGGTTTCGATGAGGAAGAGGTCAGACACGCCCGCCTGGATCTTCCATTCTCTGACACCCACCAGCCCCACCACAACGCTTCACTTCTTGGATGGGTTTGCTTTCAGCTGTAAAAGCCACACACACCTCAGACAACACTCAGGATTATGAGGCTTAATGGGGAAGCGATCAGGTCACAAAATGCTGGGGATCTAAGGGATCTAGTTCATTTGTCCACAGTGCCTCTCAGTCATGCTGGTAGGCGTGTCTCTTTGATTGTGGATGTCTCAGCTACACCACCCCAGGGCCTCTTCCTCCACGGGCCCACCCACCATTCTGCCACTTGAGTTGTGGTGCTGCTCCTGTACGCTCGTGGTCACAGGACTCCAGTTCCTGTCGTCTCTGCTGCCACTACTTCAGGCAGGAGTCTCAGTGTACTTGTGGTGTCTTGTACATGGTCATGGGATTCCTCTATTCCTGCTTGTAGTACTCATGTCCTTATGTAATCGCTTTCTCTTAACTGCAGACTGGACTTAAGTGATTCACTGTTTCTTTTTTTTTTTTTGGGGGGGGGGCATCACTGCCCTCAGGTGGTGGGAGTAGGAGGCCCAGCCTTTGCTCCGTGGAGCCGGAATCGAACCTCCATCCCAGTGGACCGCAGTCCCGCGCACACCCACGACGCCACCGGGGCTCAGCCCCTGATTCACTGTTTCTTTACAAAATAAAATATGTGTATTTGCTTCTGCAGGCCTTCTGGATCAATCCAGCACCTATCAAGGGATAGTATCACCCACTTTGGAAAACACTGATACAGGTGATGCATGTAAGCGAATTTCTCCTTTGAGTATTTGTTTTTTGTTTTGCTCCAGATTAATAGAGACCAATAGTTGTATTTTTTTTGGGGGGGGGGGCAATCACTGCTCTCCGGTGGTGGGAGTAGGAGGCCTAGCCCCATTGCTGGAATTGAACTTCCATCCCAGTGGGCCGCAGTCCCGCGCACAACCACGACGCCACCGGGGCTCAACCTGATAGTTGTATTTTAAACGACTGCTTACAAGATTCTTAAGACGCTGTGGCAGTCATGTGCTTATGGTAACTTTATGATTGAGGTAGGGGTGGAGTCTAGCCTGTTAATCTGGAAATAGCCATTGAGTAGCCAATGAGGCCTCCAAGTGAGCATGGTTTTCTCCTGAGACTTCTGAGAAATATCGTGATATTTCCCACATGAAGATGAGAAGCTGTCTCCCCAGTTGTGGAGAGTCAGTCTCAGAGACAATGAATCATGGACAAGATGGCAGGGTCTGAGGAGCTGGAGGAGAAGCCACACAGCTTGCGCTGATGGAGCCAGACCTCTGAAGCTGGAGAGGTCACATAGGGACCCCTGGCAGTGAGGAGTTGCTTCTGCCACCACTGGGTGCTGATGATGGACCCTGAGCCCTGGAAGCAAGGAGCCATGGGGAGACCCCTGTCAGCGCTGGGATTCTTCACCCATTGACCTGTGACTTCGTGAGTCAGAAGGAGACATTTAGGCTGGTATCGGGCATATGGGCTAATATCAGACTTATGATTTTAAACTGGACTGGGTTGGGATGCTTTCTCAGTGTTCCATTCCTTTTGTATATAAACCATTCCCTTATATCCATATGCATATCTATAAATTTGTTCCTAGTCTATCCAGACTAACACAGATCCTACCAGGGACCCTCAAACTTTTTAAACAGGGGTCCAGTTCTCTGTCCCTCAGACCCTTGGAGGGCTGGACTATAAATATTAAAAAATATAAATATATAAAGAAATTCACTGCGGGCCCGGGGATCAGTCAGCTGCTCAGCGGGACAGCAGTGGCAGCAAAAACACACGGTGGGCCGGATAAGTGTCCTCGGTGGGCTACATGTGGCCCATAGTTTGAGGACTCCTGCTAGACATTCCCACCAAACTAGGATGTAAAATATAAACTTTGTGAATTGCACTACACCAAATGGACCAAGTTGTTCCATGAGTCTATGGCCCCAAATGTTGCGTTCAATTCTGTTCAGGTTCTGTCCCCGACATCCACTTTGTCCGGCCTCAGACACTTCCTCCTCGCCATGTCTGTCCTGTCTGTGACGGCAGCTGAACACATCCTGTTGAATCATCTATGCCACTGCATTTGACCGTATTTTATAGGGTGGGAGTTTTGCAATGCTTTTGTTCATTCTTATGTATAGTTCTATATGCTCTTGTGTATTCTCAATGTGTGAAGAATTTTGATCTTGTGCTCAAATTCTACTTAAACTTGAGAGATGGTATAAGAAGTTTTCCAAAGTTTCTTTTTAACCAAGAATTACCTAAGTCCTACCCCCACAAGGTTGTTAAACTATATGACTTGCATTTAATTGCCGAGTTCAATAGCTGCACTGTACTTTCAAAGGGCAAATGGATGTACAGTAATCCCAAGAACATTGCTAATATTCAAGAGCACACTGGGAAAAGGAATATTTATAAAGGATTTTCTTTTTTTTTGTTTTGTTTTTTTTTGTTTTGGGCATCACTGCTCTCTGGTGGTGGGTGGGAGTAGGAGGCCCAGCCCCACTGCTGGAATTGAACCTCCATCCCAGTGGGCCGCAGTCCCACGCACAACCACTATGCCACCGGGACTCAGCCCTATGAGGGATTTTCTAAAGAATTTTCAGTATTTCCATTCCTCTACATTAGTGGACTTCATTGTTATGGAGACTGATCATTGATATATTCTCTCCCAAGAGATATATATATATATATATATATATATATATATATATATGCATTGTTTCATTGATTACTGTGTATTCAACAACTCCAAAATGTACTTAGTAAGTAATCCCCCATGGCCTGAGCTGCCGCACGGCAAAGAAGCAGGTCTGCACGTTGAGCCAAGAAAGACGCCACCGGAACCTGCCCTGAATCCCACCTGCAAGTGGCCGCTGGGGGTCAGGTTTCCGTTGCATGTAAATCATATCCCTGTGCCTACTTATTCACTCAAGAAATCACCACCTTCTACAGAAAACGAGTATGAAGCCAAGAGGAGGCAAGTAGGGGAGAAAAGATAAATTTTGCAGTAAGGGTTTAGGAACAGAAAGAGGTCATGAAACAACAACCACACAGATCGTATCAGATGAGGAAGAGGAAGATCTAAAAGTGTAATCTGCCAAAACAAAACTTGAGGAAAATCGAAAAAGGAAACTGACATCTATGCTAACCTCTGATGAAACCTTTGTTTTCAGTCACCATAAATAATAAAAGTAAATAGAAAAATTATCAGACTTATTCTCAGAGTTATCTGCAAAACCTGTTGAAACTTTCTTCAGGATTACATCACCAAAATCTCAAACAGCTGTGGTCTCTTGGGAGCATTTTGAATGCACCAATAAGAACCATTTTCTCCTATTGATCTCCTTGTGCCACATATTGGAAGCAAAATACTCAACGTGGGGCTGTTGTGGAACTTGCGCTTACTAAAGAGCATTGTCAGTGTTTTGTGTTTGTATTTACTTTTTCAAAAAGTGCTGGACGGATAAGGATAAGGGATTCAGGGTAAGATTAGAGGGATGAAAAAGAGAAATAAAATACCTGGTAATTTTCAGGTTTGGCACCAGAGATGCAATATTTTAAATACTTTCCGAAAGATTGACTCTTAAAAACATTTCTTTATATATGAGACCCGGTAGCGTAGTGGTTGTGCTCGGGACTGCGGCCCATTGGGACGGAGGTTCAATTCCAGCAGTGGGGCTGGGCCTCCTACTCCCACCGCCGGAGAGCAGTGATGCCCCCCTCCCAAAAAATGGGGGGGGGGGGGCTGAGCCTGGTGACGTAAGTGGTTAAGTGCGGAACTGCAGCCTGCAGGCTTGGCAGTTCAAATCCAGCGGCGGCTCTCAGGAGCGACACTGGGTAGCGCCCATGATCACCAGAGGCAGTGATGCCCACAAAAAAAAAGATCTATACTTCTCTAGTACAACTGTCTGACCTTGTCAGTGAATATTGTTTTGCCTTACCATCAACTTGCTTGTGCAAATAGGATCCGATCACCTAAGGATTTATTCTGTACAAGTGAATAATTTAAATATTGTGATATATGGCTAGCCTACATTTGTTTAAGTTCCCTCTCAGTACTATTTTATGAACCAGGAACAGGTAAGACTCAAAAATGGATTTGGGGCTCACATTTAATCCTAGCAATGCTTGCCCTCAGAAGGAAGTCCAGAAGATACAGGTGCTATAGTAAAGTGTGATGAAGAAATTAGATGGTGACTAGAGGATAGGAAAAATAGGGTCCGGGGTCTTCAAGGATTGTTTCCCACCAAGCAGCCATCTAAATGAGACATTCGCTACACCCACATGGAAATAGCACGTCCGTGATCCAAGGATTGTAAATAATATAGTCCAGAGAGACTATCAAAGCTTAACTTTTGAGATTCTGATGTGCAAAATACCAATGAAAGTGGAGGCTCAAAATACATTTGCAGAATCTACACTGGCTATTAGCCGCAAGTGGTTTCCCTCTAACCATAACCGAGGATGAGAATAATGTGGTTATCAGAGTATTAGAAGGATGGCTATAGTAGATTAAAATAATAGGTCTAACATGAATGGCTAAAACCTTGTCACTTGATCTCCCTCCTGGTTCACTTTGGACTTGACTGAATTATGGAATAGTATGGTATCTGGATTAACTCCTAATAAAAAAGGGAAAAATGATGCCTTCTCATAATTCCATGGCATGTGGCCAGTTTTTGTTCCATGTCTCTTTATTTATTTTTCCAGGTGGAAAACTTTAATGAATCAAACACCATTTTATAACAAGATACCCGGATAGACAGGGAGGGGCTGGGACACAGTCTGCCTCCTGCCCTGCAGCCCCATGGACCCGTCTCCGAGCGCCAACAGCAGGGTGGCTGGGCCTGAAGTGGCCTCAGAACTTCAGGGGAATCACTGGCCAGTACTTGGGCCGCTTCTGATCACAGAGCTTGTTGAAGTTCAGCTGCACGGTGGCTTCCATGGCCATGATCTTGGTGGCGCTATCCCCGTACAGACGCTTCATCTCGGCCTGGCGCCTCTGGCCGGGCTTCTCGGACGGGGGCTCGGCCGACCGGTGGGTGGAGAAGTACAGGTCGTGGTCGGCGTTCACGTACTGGCTGAGCCGCTCCTCCTCCAGTTGCTGCAGCCGCCGGCGCTCCTCTTTGTGCCGCTCCGTCTGCTCAAAGTACTCGCGCAGCTCCGGGGTGATCTGCATGTTGCTCAGGTCGCACTCCATCTCCTCGTCTGACTCGCTCACCGTCTTCTCCTCTGACGCCCAAGCGGCCACTTCTCCGGCACAGGCCTGGAACCGCGCGTGGGCACGTGGGCGCTGCCGAGACCCCCTCGGATGCAGCTGTGTCCCCTGGGGGCTTTGGGCCCCCGGGTGAGGGCCGGAGGAGGGCCAAGGACATGCACTCTGCGCTGCAGGGTGGCTGCGGTTCAGAGGCAGGGCAGAGACGTACCACATGGGATTGGCGTAGGATCCCAGGGCCTTCCTGTAAGCGAGGCGGTGGTATTGCATCCAGGCCATTCCTTGGTGATAATGGCGCCAGTATCTCTCGTAGACCGGATGGGAATACCAGGGGTCGGCGTCTTTCGAGGATGGCACCTTCTCTGCCATCTCTGAGGGGTTTGTGGCCCAACAGGTCCTGGAAAATTTTGTTTTCAATGCAGGGTATTTCCGACAGTGTTGACACGGCTGTCTGTACATTTGCCTTAAACTGTGGCCTGTGTTTCCCCTTTCCTGGTCTGTATTCTGGAGCAAAGCAGCGAATGTAGACTCGTGGGCATGCAGCTTGCGAATTCCAGGCAGAGGGCGACCAAGGACCTATATTTTGGTGGGAAGACAGGGAGAGGGTGGTTGTCAGGTAACCTTGTTCTACGTCTTATCAAGGTCATTAATGAGTTGCTTTCACTTGGAAACAGGTGGGACTGGAATGTCAAGTAAGGATAGTTATCTCTTTCACATTTCTGCTGGCTGCTGAATGAAGCTTTCAGGTGGCCCCCCTCTCTCCCTATGTGCTGATCCTTTGTTAGCTTAGCGTGAGCTTCTTTACAAGGTGACTTTTCTAAAAATGAAAACAAAACCACCAGGCTTTGTAAGCGCTAGACTTAGGTCAAGTAGTTTCATTTCTGCCACATTCTGCAAATCAAAGCAGTGACAATGCCAGCTTAGATTTAAGAACAGGCTCTACCACTTAATGCCTATCTTCAAAGTCAATCTCTGATAAGCATATTCACACAGAATTTTATATGTAACAAATATCGGGGCGTTCACCAAACCCCTAAAAGCTGTCTATGAAGTACCTTGGGCTCTTGAGTTAGGAACCAATGCGTTAAAGTACAGAAAACAACAGCATGGCCAAAGTGGATTGATCCTATTGGAAGTACTCACCAGTCTAAGCTAAGAAATTTGGACAACAGCTCCCTGGTCAACTGACTGAATGAGATCCATATTTGTGGCCATTCCAAAGAAAGGTAACTTACCCGAGAATGTGTAAATTATTAAACAATATCATTAATATAACATTCAAGTAAAATTTTACTGAAAATAATTTTTATTTTTGGAGAATGGAAAGTCCAGGACATGGGGAACTTGTAGATGGACCAAGAAACAGTTGTTCACAGAAAGCAAGGAAATACTTTGAGGTCTAAAATCGGAAAAGGGGGCTGAGCCCCAGTGGCCTAGCAGTTGTGTATAAGACTGCAGCCTACACGGTTGGCGGTTCAAATCCAGAATCAGCTCTCCAGGAGCAAGGCTGGGCTTCCTACTCCCACCAGGGCAGTGATGCCCTCCCCCCCAAAAAAAAAATCAGAAAAGGTGTGTATCCAGAGTTCTACCCTTTCCCATCCTTATTCAATCTGTGTGCTGCGCAAATCATCTGAGATGAACCATATGACAAAGAAGGCATGGGGATTGGAGGAAGACCCACTAACAACCTGCGATACGCAGCTAGCACAACCTTGCTTGCTGAAGAATTTGTTGACGAAAATCAAGGGCCGGAGCCTTCAGTATGCTGGACACTCAATGGAACCCTAAGTCCCAAAACTGGATTCAAAAGGTAACAAACTGTGACGGTCACCTAATCTGGTGTCAATCTGAGGATTAAGAGTGGAAGTCCAGCCTGTCAATCTGGAGATAGCCAATGAGACCTCTGTGTGGGCACAGCCTTCTGAGAATTCTGGGGAATGTAATTCCTTTTTGGAGGTGGACAGTCTCTCAGTTCACTTTCTGGGAGACACTAGACGGACTTCCTGCGAGACCTCTGAGCCGGAGAAACCACAGAGAGACCTCTGCCAGCGCTGAGATGCTGACAATGCCACTGGGTCCAAAGACTTTCTAGCAAATGGCCTGCAACCGTCCTGCATTTGGCATCACTGCATGTGTTTTGTGAGTCTGAAGAGGATTTTATAGATTGGTATCGTACATAGGAGCGAATATCAGACTTATGACCTTGGACAGGACTGGTTTGGGGTATTTTCTTAATGTACAACTACCCTTTATATAAAACTCTCTTATATACATCGTCTCTATGAGTTTGTGTGTCTAGTCTACCCAGACTAACACACAAATATCCTGACAAATCTCAGAAAGTCTGACATTGTCAAAGATTTCCTATTACTTGGATCCACAACAAAGCTCATGGAACAGCAGTCGAGCAACTAAAGGATGTATTTCACTGGGCAGATTTGCTCTGCAAGACCCCTTTAAAGTGTTCAGGAATAAGGGTATCACTGAGCAGTAAAGACTGCCTGGCCCAAACCACAGTATTATCCAGAGTCTCATAGGCTTGTGAAAGTTGGGCAGTAAGGAAAACTTTAAAATCTATGCCTTTGCACTGTGGTCAACACCACAGAAATAGTGGGGAGTATTGAGGAATATTGAGGGTACCACTGACTCCCGGGACAAAAAGTGCAAAATCTGTCTTGGAGGAAGAACAGCTCCTTAGAAACTTCACTTTTTTGGATATGTTCACCTCTGCTGCTTCAAAGCCCATCATCTGACCTGCTCACCTCTACAACACACACTAACCACAGATCAGCAGTTCAAACCGGCCCCCACCCCCCTCAGGAGAAACATGAGGCTACCTGCTCCCAGAGAGAGCTACAGGCTCAGAGACCTTAGGTAGGGTTGCTGTGCATCAGAGTTGACATGAAGGCCATAGGTTTGTTTGTTTCTTTCTTTCTTTCTTTTTTTGGGGGGGCATCACTGCTCTCCGGTGGTGGGAGTAGGGGGCCCAGCCCCACTGCTGGAATTGAACCTCCGTCCCAGTGGGCCGCAGTCCCGCGCACAACCACTACGCCACCAGGGCTCAGCCAGCCATAGGTCTGTTTCATTTTCTTTTCTTAAATTTTTTTGGGCATCACTGCCCTCTGGTGATGGGAGTAGGAGGCCCAGCCTTTGCTCCTGTGGAGCTGCTGCTGGAACTGAACCTGCACCCCAGTGGGTCGCAGTCCCACGCACAACCACTACGCCACCGGGGCCCGAGCTGTCTCTTTTTAAGGAGAAGGAAAATCATGATTAAAACGCCTCGATAGGGCTGAGCCCCGGTGGCGTAGTGGTTGTGCGCGGGACTGCGGCCCACTGGGATGAAGGTTCAATTCCAGCTCCACGGAGCAAAGGCTGGGCCTCCTACTCCCACCAAAACAACAACAAGAAAATAAACAAAAAGAGTCTTGGAAGGACCAAAGTCACATCACTGTTAAAATGGGGAATTATGTATAGTCCAATATTCTTTCTCCTCTATCACCTATGTGTGCGAAAAGCACAGCACAAAACGGCTATCTGTAAATTTGCCATGCTGGAAAGAAGAATGAAAGCCAAATGTCTGTAAGTAGTGGCTGCTTAGCAAGTTGTTGCTACTTGTCATTTTCGTCTTGCTCTGTAGGGCTGGTTAAATGAACAAACTGCTTCCTGAAGTCACCTTGTGTTTCACCACACAATAGAGCTATATTTTGGAGCTACCAAAAATGTTACTGATTGCTCAGAATAGCAGCAAGCAGCCATGTCTGTAGCCGCTATGATGTAGCAAAGATGGGAGCGGCTCTCTGGCAACAGTGTTTTCCTACTGCAGCAATGCAGAGCACAGAGCTACAGACCCTGAAAGAGCCCAAGGAAATGCCTACACCAAGAACTAAATTGTTAAAAAAAAAATCACAGTGTTGATACAGTGATTATGGTCTGGCCACATATAACTCTTATGTAGTTTTTAAATATGGGTAAAATGTACACATGCAGATACCATATGAACTAGGAGATCTATTAGGTTTAGTATGAGTTAAAAAGAACTGCTGGCGTTTCCTTTCAGATACGCCAAGAGAGCAGAAAAAAATTAACTTAGCAATGTTTAATAGGTTTTCGGGTCTTAAAATGATGAAGATCAGATAACACTTAAGGAGCCCATTTGACTCCATTACTCATCAGGGACTGAAAAACTTCCTCGCTCATAACAAGGGAATACATGGATAACAGCACTAGCAAAGCTAATGGTTTTAGTAAGGCATCTGGGGAGACATCCAGGCCCGCAAGAGGAAAGCCTCTGTAGGGAGAGCTCCAACCTTCTGCAGAACTCAGAGGATGGATCTGCCTGCTTTCCACGAGCTCCCACCCAGAGGAGAGAGACAGCAAGAGTCCAGCTAGCTAACTGCCACACTTTGCAGCCAAGGTCAACGAATACTTTGCCACTCCCTTTAAGAGCTTTTTTTTTTTGGGGGGGGTGGGGGGTGTCATTTTTTTTCTCTCCAGAAAATAATGACTTGCCCTAAGTATCTTACTGGTGTCTCCACCCAAATGATAAAGAGCTTGATGTGACCAATTAAACTAGTCTAATTTACCAAACTCTCACACAAAAGAAGTCCTGGGGATGCGTGGTTCGTGCTTTGGGGTGGGGCTGCTAACCACAAGATCAGCAGTTCGAAAAACAGCAGCAGCGCCTCAGGAAGAAGCTGCCAGCTCCCCTAGAGTCGGGGCCTGAGAAAGTCCAAGAGGCAGGTCTTGGGGTCCTCCGGGGTACGCTGTGGGTCAGAATGACAGTGAGTTTTGCATCGCACGAGAAATTCGTACTTACCCCCCCCCCCCCCCCCCC
>PVJH01035887.1:0-19287 GCA_004026705.1 Nesogale talazaci
CTGGCTAGCGTCTTCAGCAGATTATTCTCCTGCTCCAGCTGGGAATTTTTCTCTATGAGTTCCTTGATTTGCTCCTTGAGGACCTCCACTTCCTCTCTAACCGCGTACATCAAGTGGCTTTTTACCAGATCCTGGGGGGTGTCGGGAGACACAAGAAAACAGGCTTTACGGACCGACGATTAACTGGTTTTCCTTAGGCTAGGTTTCCAAAGCATTTTGTTTTGCATGCTGCATCGGCCACTTTCAAAGTTCACTCAGCCCCCCTGGGTGCAGCACCTACCCAACCTACTGCCCAACACGGGTAGGTGGGTGCTCCCTGCGCAGACCACGCAGGAATGCACACCCCGGGGGCCTGCCTGCTCCAGATGGCCTAAGGTCTGGGGGGGGGGGGGGTCGGCGCCCGAGGGAGCCCAAGGCCGGGGCGGGCGCGGCTCCCCCCGCCGGGCCCAGCGCCCGCCGCCATGGCCCCGCCCCACGTCGCCGGCTCTCTCCCGCCCGCCGGAGCCGCCTCCCTCGGCACCAGCTGCAGCCAGTTCCTAAGGAGCAAGTTGCCGCATTTTCCTCCCTCCACCCCCACAGCCCGTTCGTGATTAAGCTGACATCACAGAAACCTGGGCAGAGCGCGCAGCCAATGGGAGCCGCGGCTATTTATAGCTCCGAATTAAAGGTTCGGAGTTTGCCTAGCAACAGTGGGCAGAGAATCCCGTGAGAAGAGCCACCGGCGCTGCTCCAATAACAAAGAACGGCCAAGGCGGAAATAGAAAATAGGGAGAAATGCAGGCGGAGGCGGAGGGAACAAAACTTTTCTCCGGCCCTCCTTCGTTACGGTTACGAGCTCGCCCACCGGCCTGAGGGGCCGTCTGTGGCCGGGCTGGAGGGCCTTTCCCCGGGGCCGCACGCCCACTGCGGGTGAGGCGCTTCGGGTTCCCAGTGCGGCCACGTTCCCCGAGACGTGCCCACGGCCGGCGGGGCGGGCGGCCCCGAGTCCCACTCGATTCCCTGACCCAAGGGGCTACCTCTGCCAAGCACCCCCCCCAAACACACACACACACACCGCGCACAGCTCGGTCGTCCGCGAGCACCCCCAACTCCAAGGGCCCCCTTCTCCTTCCCAAAGCAGCCTCGGGATGCGGCTCCGCGCTGATAAAATGGAGACAACAGCGGCGGCCTTTCCCAACGGCCCAGGGCCGTCCCCATCACCCTTAACGCAGGGACCGAGGCACCGGTCCCGACCCAAGACGTCTCAGCCGCTTTAGTGCGGGGCCCAAATTCCAGTCCAAAGGAGCTTAAATCGGTACCTACCATGGCTTGCTCGATTTTGTTGTCAATAGCTACCACACTTGCACCAGAGGAGCTGGAAAAGAGGGGAAAGATCATTGATCAATGGAATTTATCTTGAACATGTTCTGTTTTGTTTTTAAGAGAAAAGGCGAGGGTCTCTCAATCCAGTGATGTTACTGGCATTTTTGGAACATTCTGGAATGGTATGGAAGTAATGGATCAGACCACCAGCAGCCACTCTAACAAATATCCAGACATTTCACTATTTTAGTGAGCCACAAAGGGCTAAATTACATAATGTGCTAAAAGCTGCTCCCTGCCCGGATCAGCAAAGGCTACTACTCGCTATTCTGATCATTTCAACAAGCAACATCCATGTCACCGTGGTCTCGGCGATGGACAAAGGAATTCCCCTTGGCTCTTTAACCTGCATTATTACAAATTCTCTCACCAGTCAATTTCTAGGCGCTATCCCATCAGACATTTACCTATTGTCAAGTCTCACGGACGCGTTCTCAGTCCCCAGCAAGGATGACAAGAAGGAAATGGAAAAATGCCTCAGTTGGTAAACTCCTAGATCCATCGCCACCGGTCTACACCATTGGGATTTCATGCAATTGCAGCCAAAAACACCCTCGCGGGGAGAGGGGAAAAAACAGAAGAGGGAACACCTGCAGCCCTGCTAGGGCTGGGTAAAATCGTTTCTCTTTCTGCAGACCCGAAACAAGCTAGTTTAAGGAAACCCGGCTTCTGGGGTTTTGGCGACCGCAGGGAGAAGCGAATCCCACGGTTGGGAGAAGCCGAGCCGTTCGGCAGCACAGCTCCACTCGGCTCTAGCCCAGGTCTCCCGGTCTTAGTGCAAAATATATGCAGGCAGGCGCGGTGCCGATTGGCCGGCACACGATTAGGCCCGCCCCCTCTCCCCAGCCCGCCTTCCTCCCGCTCGCCCGCCTCCCCGCCCCCACCTCCCGCTCCCGCTCCTCGGGTGGGCTGGCCCAGGCCGCACTCCTAGGGGTCGGAGCGCGGGCCGCCCCCGGCCCTCCACGCTCCCCCGCACGCCCGGCGGCGTCTCCGCCACACAATACCCACGGCCGCCGGAGAGATCGGATCGGGGCCTCGCACGTGCTTACATTTGCGGGAGTGAGCCCCCTTCTCCGGAGCTGCTCGTCTCCGCGGCTGCCGGGCGGCGAGAGCTTCCTATTTGCAACCAGACCCGTCTGCGCTACTGGGCATGCCCAGTCCCACCGCTAAAGACTAGCAGGAGCTCCAGTGTCTCGGTTTCAATCCTCTGGTTCTCCGAGGCAGCCCTAATGGGAGGGCTTTGTAGCAGGTTTTACTTGGAGGGATAACGACCCAGCTGTACTACTCTCTTCTTTTTAACGCCAGTGGGTTTCAGAGGGGGGAAATAATCACATGTGTATTTTGACAAACACTAGCTTTCCATTGCTTTATTACTTGTAGAAACAAAATAAGAAACACGGATTCTTGACTAGCAAACCAACCCCAAGCCCCATTGAGTTGACTCCAACTGAAAATGGCCCTAAATAGGGTTTCTGAGGCTGCAATTTTTTACAAGAGCAGACAGCCTCAACTTCCTCCCACAGGGCAGCTGGTGGGTTTGTGACGACGGTGATCTCGAGGTTAGCAGTCTCAATCTTACTGGGCAGTGCCAACAGTGCTCCATCTTTGGTAAGCGTATAAAACTCGAATCAAAAAGGGATCCCGTGGATGAAATTAAGTCCCCAAACTGTCCCCAGGCTCCATAAATATTAAAATCATACCCTCCTATCAGTACCTCACCAGTAATTAAACGTGCCTTTCACCCATAAACAGAAAAGCCAAATCCACAAGCTGAACCCTTCATAGATCTATTTTCTGTATGTCAAGCTTTTGTAAGTGGCAAGTCCATTAATATTCAATCCTATGAACCTCCTCTTCTTACATGAGAGGGTTTGAAAAAAACTACATATAAGAAATTGTGTATCCAGGGGACACGGTTCCTTGAAGTGGCTTTTTGCCCACTCGCAGCACCGTGACCAGTAAAATAAGGGGTCTCACTTGTGTTTAGTCAAGAGATCCAACTTCCTGCCTTTTACCCTCAGCATTCTATTTTCCCAAACCAAATCAAGATATCCGAGAGAATGTTAAATAACATCACCTCCTCCCCTTTAAAATATCTGCAGGTTGCTTTAGGGTTATACTTTAGTACATGATACATATAAGGACTAAAGTTTACTAGATTATAAAAAATAACAAACCGTTTACAATGCAATAAAGGTAAGCAAGGCAAGGACTTCACAGCACATGACCAGCAGGCATATTTAACCTCTACAATACTGCCCTCTACTGGCATCACATTATAAAAAAAAATCTACAAAACGCTAGGGGAAATTTTTAATCTGTTCCTGTATATACCATCAGTTTAAAATTTGATCACAATATACAAGATGTAATAGAATTCTCCTTCTCTCTCTGCTGGCATCCCTTCCTAAAACTCCCATCAGAATCTTTCTCACACATTCTTTTCCCAGGGACTCAATGCTAGCTAGCAGGGATGCATCTGGTTTCAGAAACTGTCCAGGAACCACAGCTGGTGAATGTGATAGACAACACAGACGGTAATTCTCTTTTGAGTCAAAAACCAAAATGTGACGAAGAAGTAATATTTTTTTTACTCTAACTCAACTCAGTATACCATTAAGCTGATTGCAAATCAGTGACCCTTGTCCTAACGATGCCGCCTGGCCCCTTTTTTGTTTTAGGTTCATACTATTCCCCCCAAACGTAAGGCTTACTCTTAATAACCTATGGTGCTGTAGCTTAAGTGTTGGGCTGCTCTCCCTATGATAGGAGGAGGTTCGACTCTGCCAGCCTGCTGGAGGGAAGGAGAGAAAGAGGAGGCTGTGTTCTGTAAAGATCCCGCCTGGGAGCACCCGTAAGGAGCACTCCTTTCTGGGCTCTCTCCTCTGTCCTCATGGTTCTCCTTTTATCTCTTGCAAGAGTGTGACGGAGACCCACTGCCTCACACTGACCTGCTCCCGCATTACCAGAGTGCTGTTGTTAGTCCCACCCAGCGGCCCTGCCTGCTGACAAATGCTGAGGTGTCTGAGCCCACTGCTGTGCTCATGGGCTCATCCTCCTGGTAGACAGTCTTCCTCTTTAGAGAAAGCATCAAAATAGCTCAAAACCCAAAACTCTATGGGTCAAATGAAATGGGAATCCTAAACAGATAGCCCAAGTTTAAGAAGACTGCTGAATTAATGGAGTTCTACTTATTCATGTATTTCTTCAGTACAGACTTATGGGTCAAAATCACAATGTGACCAAGAAGTAGTAATATTCTTTTATACTGTCTATTTCAACATGTCAGCTGTCCATCCACTGTTATTAAGCCACAGAAGGAAACAGAAGCAATCAGAGCCCATTTAATGCATTTCCCAAGCAAAGGGCACGCTAGTCACCTCCAATACTTTGCTATTTTCAATGAAAATTCGAGAAGCATTCTTTCACACATTTCCCATGACACTGTGCCTGTACTCCTGGAGAATTTGCAGGATCAGAGGATATGCAACAACAAAAGAGCACAGGCTTTTCATCTAAATGTGCTCAGCTTCACTGCCATTAAGTCGATTCTGACTCTGAGTCATGCACAGGATAGGGCAGAACCGCCTGTGGCAGGCTTCTGAGACTGGAGCAGCTTTTTCCTGGAGGAGAAAGCCTCTTCTTCCTTCTGCAGAATGGCAGGTGAGTTCAGACCACTGACCTTGTGGTTATTAGCTGCCTACCACATAATCTGCCACTTAGATTCCTTAAAACTGGCATTTTTATCTCAAAAGTAAAAAGACAAAATTTGAAGGAAAAAAAAAAGTCAAAGGAGATGGAGGCAAGAACCACAGAGAAGTCCATGAATCAGAAATGTGTGAGGCTGAAGGACTAGAATTACTTTCAAAGATTCTTCTCTTCATAAGACAAACATCTATGTGTCTGTCAAGTGCCCGATGAAGCCACACTGAAAGAAGCGAAACTAATATAGTGTCTCCAGAGAGGGGGAATGCATCCCTGCAGAATGCCTACTGGCCGCAGCTGCCAAAGAGCAGGAGGTCTCACTTGGGTGGGAACCCCAGGTACAGGAAACAGCGGGGGCAATCTTCATTTGAGTGTAAACACACACAGGAGAATTATTGCCTGGCCTCAGCCTTGCCCATAACTGGTGGTAGCTCAGACCTTTGTGATCAATGAAGTTTACCTTTGTGATCAACAAAGTTTTCATTAATTCCAGAAATATCTTAAAGTGTAATTGGAACACCTTTTTTCTAGGCTAAGCATGAAGCCTTTTGTAAGGGGCTTCCCATTCAGTGCCCTCTGTATGTTAGTCAAGCACAGTAGGGCTAGCATGGGCCTATGGTCCAAATTCAGCAGCACCTATGCTGGCCTGACCCAATAGGCATAGTTGGAACCTAGCACTTGGGTAAGATGGCTCCTACCCTGGTCCACACTTCCTGCCAGTGAGCCCTGAAAGCGTAGTGGGCCACGAAGTGACAACAACAGCAGTCCACTCAGTGGCAGAGAGAAGGAGGCTGTCTGCTCCTGTGAAGACGGGCAGTCTCGGAAACCCCTGAAGAGCCACTGTGAGTTGGAACTGACTCCATGGCAATGGGTTGGCTGTGCCCAGGAAGAGATGAGGCCCCTGAGGTCACTTCTACTTCTCTGGCTTACTCTGACTGTAGCTGACCAGATAGAGCAAGCAAAAGCCAAGGACTTCCAGTTAAATTTGAATTTCTGACCAACAGCAACTAATGTGTGTGTTAGCATGGTATGCTTCATGCAGTATCGGCTGTGCCACTGAAATTCACTTGAACTGAGCAGCCTGTTCTTACCCAGCAGCCCTGAGTGGGAGCACAACACACACGAATGAACAAGGCCTTCGACCCACAGGAAACTCGTTAACACGAAGGTTCCTAAAGAGCTGACTAACACTGCCAATCACAAGTGCCTGGGATTATGCCAGTGCTTTTCATAAAGGAGGTAACCTGCTAGATATTAACACTTAGAGCTTCTTTCTCCATGATTAGTACGACCTAGTAGTATAGGCAACACAGTTCTCATTAGGTAAATCCCATTCGTGAAAATGTTGCTGTCTGACAAAGCACAGTGGTGGCTAGGAGGAATAGGCCTGCAGTAAAGTTGCAAGTTCACCAGGAATGGAGGTTCAGATAAACCAGAGCAGTGAACCATCTGCTTCTGTGAGACCCACGTGCGGGCCTGCACACCATCAGAGCAAGGGGGGGTGGCTAATGAAACAGCAAAATGCTGTTACCTGCCCATAATTTATACCCCCACCAAAGACTAGAAGATAAAGTCGAGGACTGTTCCAAAAAGTAGAAAATGAAGGGGAAAACCAAGGCACTCAGATTAAAAGGGGCTTAAAAGACAAAAGGTCTAACTTCAAATACTCCAAGAATCAAAAACAAAAATTAAATTATCAAGAAACCAATGTAAAAGTATTGTCTTCCTTTTCCTACTGGTGAAGGGCACAAACGCCCAGACTCACAGAGATGACCAACTGTCTTGCAAAGTGAGTGAGAAAAGCACCCCTCCCCGACACTGACCAACCACTTCCCCCAATAGGATCTCTGACCACCAAGGTTCTAAAAAAAATTCTCAAGATTTCCGAGGGGGGAAACAAAGCAAAAAAACAAAACAAACAAAAAAAAAAAAACGAGAAAAGAACATGTTGCAAATATAGAAGGACAAAGACAATTGGGGTGCTTTTGTTGATTGTCAGAAAATAGGAGAAAATGTCTTTAACATTCTGAGGAAAAGGTCTCTGATCTAGAATTGTACACCTGGCCAAATCACCTACTTTTGAGTCCAAGGACAGGTTAAATGAAAACGTTTCCACATTTTGGATATCAAAATAGCGGCGCCAACCAAGGCAGAGGAAGACTTGGGAAACGGACGGGGTCACAAACCCTGGCAAGGAGGGTGGAGAGTCAGCAGGAAGACGGTGAGGGAACATCAGGACGGTGGCTGTCAAGGAAGCCTAAGCGGCCAGTGGTCTGAAATGGTGCTGGAAAAAGAGCGGCTTTGGGGGGAGGAACTCCAGGTTGAAGAGAAAAAGTCTTGGATACATAGAAGCGTTTGCAGGGTTCAAGGGCACCAGAGGAGTTAACTTAGTGTACCAGACAGTGCCACAGCAGAGAAGCCTGTTGACCTGCTTTCCTGGAGTCCAGCCAAGAATGGGCAGGGGACACGGAGGTCTGCACGCAGCACTTGGAGAGCTCTGGACAGCAGAATTATTATTATTTTTAGGAAGGGGGTTAGAGGGAGCTATGATTAGGCATATGACAAATCTAATAATACAACTTAAAAAATGAAGAGCTATCTTACTGAAAACAGTACGAAAGAAATAAAGCAAGCTCTTCTGCTGGATGGGTGGAGGGAAGGTAGGGCAGTTGGAGAGGGGGAGCCAACTACAAGGCCCTACACATAACCTTCTATTGGGAGGACAGACATGGGAGGAGAGGGAGAGGGGAGACATCGGGCAGTGTAAGGTATGACAAAGCAATAGTTTACAAAGTATTGAGGGTCAGCGGGGAAGGGGGGAGCAAGGGTGGAGGCAAAAGGCTGAAAAGCTTTTGTCAAGGACTCAAGTAGAAAAGCAAATGTTTGGAGAATGATGATGGTAGCTGGCATGTGAAGATGCTTGACACAATATATGTATTTATGCATTGTGAAAAATGATGTATGAGCCCCCAATAAAATAATTTAAATAAAGAAAAAAGCAAGCTCTTAAATGAAAATCATTAAGAATTTAATATTTTCTAATTGATTTAATTATACAAAGTAATTTTATTAGAAGAGAATGCAATGGAGGGATGGTTCAAAAGTGCTAAATCCTAATTTATTAACGCTGAACAAATAACATCCCAAGTTGAAAAAAAGCAAGAAATAACAGTATAAATATATAATGTATATGTTAAATAAAAACATGGAGGCAAATGTGAGTTTAAAAAAAATCTAGAGAACAGCCTGGAGGCCTGAATAAGGGCACTGATTTTGGTTCTGTCACCCTACTTGACCTGTGTTCATACCTTCTGATCACAGAGCCTTTGAAGTCAGAGCCCAGCCCAGGGAAAGGGGCCTGCAGGGAGTCACGGCTTGCCCAGCACCCGCCCCCCCACCACCGCATGCGTGCTCCTGAGCGGAGAAAGGAGTGCACACCCCAATGAGGAGCAGAACCATGCACAGGACTTGAGCCCTCGGAAGGGCAGCACTAGTCCAGCGCAGAACATGAATGGAGGTGCTAAGGTGTGCTGGTCTCAGGTAACCTGTGAAAAGATCAAATTGCTTGCATGTGACTAAAGGGAGTCCCTATACAAAATTCAAGAATATTTAATAAAACACATTCTCAAATCCAATAATTCACAATGTTTGGAATAAAATCAAACAAACAGGCATGCAAGTAAATGAAAGAAAACGACTCATAAAAAGATATCAAAATAAACCCAATATACCAAAGATGATAGAATCTGTAGACAAAGACATGAAATGCTATTATAGCTATCTGCTCACAAAGGTAGAGGAAAAGGGGAGAGATGCGGGAGGCAAAGTGAAAACCTAAATAAGTTACACTTGACCATGATACACGATGCAATGAGAAGAAAAAGAACACCAAGCCACTGCATGAGAAAATATTTGTGTCTATAACTTATCAAAGGTTTGTGAGGGAGGGATAGTGGGGGAGGAAGGGGAAAACAAAACAAAACCGAGGAGCTGATACCAAAGGCTCAGTAGAAAGAAAATGTTCTGAGAATGATACAACAAATATATACAAATGTGCTTGACACAATGGATGGATGGATGAATTGTGATAGAGTGGTACGAGCACCCAGTAAAATGATTTTTTGAAGAAAATATTTTTGAAAAAAAAGAAAATTTTTGTGACCTTGGATACACAGTAATAGACATTAACCAAAACAAAACACAAGGGAAACAAACAAAACCAGGGGAAGGAGAGCAGGGAACAAAGCCTTATTAGCTGAGGGCCAACTTTAAGAAACTAGATATATCTGTGTCGCTGAAGTTCCTAAGAGAGTGGAGGAGGAAAGGGAAGAAACAATGGCGGTTGTTTTCCATTTTTTATTAAAACAATAAATCCACAGACCCAAGAAGCAAAATGAACCAAAAGAATTATGCAGAAAAGTATAAAAAGAACAAGGCATATTATGATCAAATTGCTTAAAACCTGTGGTGGAAAAGTAGCTCTTTAAAAAGGCCAGAGAAAAGAATGTGCAGAGCAACCAAGAGAAGAGAGAGAGGGAACTGCTGACTGGAGTAGACAGAAACAGTCCAGCAACATCTTTAACATGCCGAAAGGAAACCAAACCAAACAACCATCACTCTACAACTTTATTCCGGTGAAAATATCTTTTTTAAAATAAAAATGAAATAAAGATGCCCCCCCCCCCACGCACACACACCAGGCATACATAAAGAGCCAGGAGGAGTCACCACTGGCACGCGTGCACTGCGAGAAAGTCAAAGGAGCGCCCCGGCGAAGGCAAGTGGCACCAGGTGGAACTCTGCGCTCGAGAAAAGCGAGCACAAGACAGGACGATCACTGGGTTCAGCAGAAAAGACGTCCCTTCCTACGTCAGTCTTTTCCAAGATCTCCAGCAGTCCTAAGACACATGTAGCAGCAATGTATCGGCGAGTACCAGCTAGTCCATTCTAGCACACAGTGACCCCACGTGGCAGAGAATGGCCTCGTACGATTTCTCGGCTGCAGTCTTCACCCACACCTAGCAGGTTCACACCACCAAGTCAGGAGTTGCGGGAGGGCTGGGGGCTGTCCCCCCCCCTGTCCACCCCCCCACCCCCAGTGGGGACAAACTGGGCTGCCAACTGCTAAGTCAGCAGTTGGAAACCACTAGCCACTCTGCTCTGCGGGAAAGGCAGGCCCCACTCCCCACACTACAGGCACACGGCTTCCCTGTGAGTCAGAAGTGACCCGAGGCCAGGGGGTTAGATTATATACAGGCACTCTGGCGGCTCCATGTGAAGAAGCGCTCAGCTGCCAACGCAGAGGCTGGTCGTTCGAATCCACTAGTGGAAGAAAAGCCCTGGCCTCGAGCCCCTGGAAACATTTACCACCTAGGAAGCCCCGTTGGGGCGGTTCTACTCTTTCTCACATTAGGCGTGGCCTGATGACACATACTAACCTCATGTATGCATAACTAAAATGCATCACAAAGAGACAATACTGGGCTATGATGGAAGAGGAAAGGTTCGTGTGTGTGTGTGTGTGTGTGTGTGTGATTCTTATACTGCTTCAAAGGGGGCTGTAAAACACTAATGATGTGTTTTATAAATTCTAAATCAGTAAATATAATACATAGACATACTACTAATAAAGTAGACAATATGGCAAGAGTACTAAAAAACATACAATCTGAAAGAAGGTAGAATGGGGAAAAAGGGAGAATAGAATAAAAGGAGAGGGCAAGATGGTATAATTCAGTTATATAAAAAAGTCACAAGGGCTGAGTCCCGGTGGCGTAGTGGTTGTTCGCAGGACTGCGGCCCACTGGGACGGAGGTTCAATTCCAGCATTGGGGCTGGGCCTCCTACTCCCACCACCGGAGAGCAGTGATGCCCCCCCCCCAAAAAAAGTCACATTAAATGAAAATAATCTTAATTAAGCACCCCAATTAAAAGGCAGAGATTGTCAGACTGGATTAAAAAAAAAACTACAGTAATGACATGAATGAAAGCAAGTCTTATATGCTCCCTACAAGAAATAGTTTAACACTAAAGTTACAAATCTGTGGAATAAGAGGGTGAAAACAGATATGCCATGTTAACAAAAATGAAAGTGGCCACATTACTGATAGAAAATTTGTGAGCAAAATAGTACTATCAGGAATAAAGAAAGTCATGTCACAATGACAGAGGGTCAGTTCTATCAAGCAGTCATACAAACTCCGATTATTTAAGCATATAAAAAGCCTCAAATTCAGAAAGTAAAAACTGATAGACTTGCAAAAATAGAAAAATCCATTATGATTTTATACATAATAATTACAAGAGGTAAATAGAAAGACAGTAGTGTTATAGGTCCCTCAGAGACAGCCCACAAGCCTGCCCCGCCCACACATCAGCCCCTGGTTCTGTCTGCTGTGGCTCCAGTATCCAGCTGACTTCTGGAACCTCTCCGCAGTTCCCCTCTGCTTCACCAGCATTGTAGTAAGACGCTGGGGCAGGTTCACCAAGCACTCAAGGTCTCCTGTCTGGAGAAGGTGGAGAAAACTGGCTGTCCAAGCCCATTGACTACTTTGGGCTCTGCTTTGGTCTTCCAGGCCACCACAGCTTGAAAATCATTCCTAGGTGTATTCACAACTTTTTGTGCCTGTCAGCAGGCTATGTCTCTCTGGTTACTTACCCTCCTGCCCCAAGCTACTCTCTATGGGCTGCAGAACCTGCTCTCCCTGTGTTCTCATCAACCATGGGTTTCCTGGAGAGTCCTCCAGGGCTGAAGGCTAAGAGGTCCAAGAGGACTATAAGAATGATGCTCACATTGAAGGAAAGCAGGAAGTACTTTGGGGCCAGGAACAAAAAGAGAAAACAGTCTTCGCCTCATCTCACTTTCAGAAGCTCTGTGGCTTCCCAACAGACTCCCCACAGGGGTTCACTCTGAAAGGCTGCTGCCTGGATCGCCTTCTCATCTCTGACCCCGGGTGATGTACCATCATTTCTGCTGCCACTAGTCACAGTCCCAGGAGGAGAAACTAAGGAAAAGAAGAATGGACTGGGAGGAATGACGAGGTCCGTGGGGGGAAGGGCGGGATGTAAATTTGTGATGATTGTCAGGTTCAATTTTCAGCATTTCAACTTGAAGACAGCAGTGGTGAAAGAAATAGTCACTGTATCTTAACTAAGCCTGCTGTACTCACGTCAGTTCCCACTCATGGAAACCCTGCAGGAAAGAGTGGAACTGCTTCTGGGGGTTTTGAGGCTGTAAACCTTTGCAACAGCAGCCCTTTCCGTTAACAGTGTACTGCTTAACCAACTGCACCACCAGTGTCTTTATAAGTCAGCTAGAAGGATATAAACTATAATAGACAGTGATTCCACACACTAACTCTTTAGGTATTCCTTCTTTTATTTATTCAAAGTTTATTAAATGTGAGGCACCTAAGAAAAGCTAAGTACTAAAAGTGTCAAGATGTCTAATTCTCATCCCTGCCTTCAGTGTTAGGGGACATCTGGAGAGTGGAGCAATCTATTAGTTGAGGAAGACATGTGAGATTTGGTATCATTGGGGCACACAGGAAGAATGGCTGTCTGCAGAAAGAAGCTAGGGAATGCTCCTGAGAGCGAAAGGCTTCCTCGGGGATGTGTGTGTCTGTGGGGCACGGAGGTTGGCAGTTCTCTAGTGAGATCACAAGCTACAAACAGAATACCCTCAGGAGACGGGCTGGCAAAGCCTAGGTCATGATTATTGAATTTGTAGGCCTGACCATATGTGGCAGTCACCTAATATGGTGTCAATTTGAGGATTAAGAGTGTTGGGGTCGGGCTGAGCCCCGGTGGTGCAGTGGTTGTGCACGGGACTGTGGCCCACTGGGTTGGAGGTTCAATTCCGGCAGCGGCTCCACAGGAGCAAAGTCTGGGCCTCCTGCTCCCACTACCAGAGGGCAGTGATGGCCCCCCAAAATGTGGGGGTCTGTTTTGAGAAGGATGACGGCAACAAATGTACGAACGTGCTTTGCATACAATAGAAGTATGTATAGATTGTGATAAGTGGGTTATAAGCCCCCAATAAAATGATTTTTGGAAAAAGAATATAGGGATGGAGTCAAGTCTGTCAATCTGGAGATAGCTAATGAAACCTTTGTGTGGGCATGGCTTTCTCCTCTGAGAATTCTGGGAAATCTGGTATTCCTTCTTGGAATGAGGAGGTGGCACTCACTCACTCCCTTGGAGACATGTGACTGACAAGGTGGACTTCCAGTGAGACATCCGTGAAGAGAACCCACATGGACCTACCCGGATGCCGCCAGACCTCTAAAGCCGGTGAGCCAGAGAGAGCCGGCGCCAAGATGCTTGCAGTACCACTGGATCCCAAGACTTTCTACTCACTGGCTTGTGACTATTCTGCATTTGGCTTCATTGCATGTGTTTCATGAGTCTGAAGAGGACTTTATAGATCGGCATTGGACATATGGGCTAATAACTAGACGGGGTTGGGATGCTTTCTTAATGTTCATGTCCTCTTGTATATAAACCTCTTTCTTTTTTTTATTTTTATTTTTTATTTTTTTTATTTTTGGGCATCACTGCTCTCCGGTGGTGGGAGTAGGAGGCCCAGCCCCACTGCTGGAATTGAACCTCCGTTCCACTGGGCCGCAGTCCCGTGCACAACCACTACGCCACCAGGGCTCAGCCCTAAACCTCTTTCTTACATACATATGTGTCATGAATTTGTTTCGCTAGTCTACCCAGACTAACACACCACAGTTGTGTGCGGCTGGACACTTAAGAAGTGGAAGGTCAGTGATGGCTGGTATAAAAGAAACAGAATGGGGAGGTGGCACAGGTGTGAAGATCAAACAAGGCACTCCACTTCATGGACACAGACCAAATCAGGTTTTTCCTTCTGATTCTGATATGAGATTCAAGCTTCAAAATGAAAAGAATTTTAAAAATCTGTATTAGACTGGGTTCTCTAGGGAAACAACCTATGTATGTACACACATATAAAGATATATAGTGTGACCTTAGTTGTCAAACTCAATTATTACAAATTTGTGTTTGAACACTGAAAAGTTTGAAAACTAAACATATTTTCCCCACTAGAAATAATGGAAAACCAAATATATTGGTTTTGAAGTCCCAAAATTAAACTTATAAATTCATTTTTTTTAAAAATTGGCTAAGCCCAGGTGGCATAGTGGTTGTGCGCAGGACTGCGGCACACTGGGATGGAGTTCCAGCAGTGGCTCCACAGGAGCAAAGGCTGGGCCTCCTACTCCTACCACCAGAGGGCAGTGATGCCCAAAAAACAAAAAAAAATCAAAATAAATTAAACATTGACGACAGGTTAGATGATACAAGATATAGAACAAGCCAAATGCAGCCCACAGCGCTGAGGAATTTGCCTTCCAGTGATTGGCTACTGCCTGTAGCTCTTATCATGGAAGTGACGCTTTTCCAGCAGATCATAAAACAGGCATCGAGTATATCATTACAGATCTGCCAATCACTAAGAATCCAGGTCCAACAAAGTTTGACACGTTATCTGGACCACAGCTAAAACCCAAACTTAACACCACGGAGTTCACTGGGATGCGGCTTTCTAGCCCCGTAAACGCGACTCCCCGAAACTCAAGGCAGTTCCACCACGTCCTATCAGGGTGCTAGGAGTCAACATCACTGCCAATGACTATGTAAACGACCAAAGTGACCAGAAAGTGAGAGAAATGGGTTGACACGTTCCTGAGGACCTCTGCAGACTATTCATCTGAAAGGAAGCTTTGGCAGCCAAATCAAACCCAACGATCACAGGGTGTTAATTTTCCCCTGGGATTCAAGACATCGAGGTAAAAACAGGGCCAAGAACATAGCTTAAAACCATCATCTCACACACACAAAAACCAAACAAACAAAAAAAACCCATCATCTGAGGATTACCTAGGAAATGAAGCCGGGTTTTGGAATGGGCTGGCAGGACCCAGGAAAGCTTTGCACATGGCTCAGACCTTCAATTGTTGGCACACGTTGGGACAAACACATGCTCGTGTAAAGGCACAGATCACAACTCTATCTGCCGCTATGCAAAGGCCCCACTCACCCAGAGTGGCTGCCTGATGAGGACACGTGTGCCTCCTCCCTCTCCTGATCCCATTCCCAGCCCCAACCAGGAGGGCTCTCTCACGGAAGGTGGAAGGGGAAAGACAGACAGGGGAACAAACCAGGTGCTCCCATCTCTATTTCAACATGCTGGAAATAGAAGCTTAGGCTCAGTTAACAAGAGATGAAAGAGGTTTATTAAATAATAAGTTAAAGAGCTATAATGAAGCTGTTTATTAAATTAAAAGTGACAGAAGTTTTGGAAAAGGGTGGGAGATGTGTAGGGACTTAAGAAACAAATAAGGAATCTGAGAGGAGTTCCAAATATATATATTTGTTGGTAATCTTTGTAGGTTAAATCATTACCATATCCCCAAAACAGAAACAAATCCAAATCCCTGTACCTATCAATATGAATTTTCATAAATAGACCACCCTAAACCTAACTGCAGTTAAGTCATGAAAAGACCAGACTCAAAGGGAAGCCACAGACTGAGAAAAAAAATACTTGGCAATAAAATATCAGATAAAGGGCTAATTTCAAAATAAAACTACTATAAGACACAACCCAATCAACACATGAGCATGTCTTCAGATGGACATAACTAGATAATTTACTAAAAATAATTTCCAGATGGCCATCTGAAGACATGCTATAAGATAAACACAAGTTAAAACAATACTGAGGGATCACTTCATACTGACGCTCTTAGAAAAACTCAAAAAAGCAGAAAACAAGAAATGCTGGAGAGGAGGTGGAGAAATTGGGACACTAATACATTGCTAGTGCTATTGCAGAACTGGAAAACCATGGAAAACAATACAACGTTTCCACACACATTATGGTCCTACAATCTCTCTGTTGTTATATACCCTAAGGCAGTGCTTCTCCACCTACGTAATGTTGCAGCCCTTTAATACAGTTCCCATGTTGTGATGAACTCCCAACCATAAAATTATTTTCATTGCTACTTCATAATTATCATTTTGCTACTGTTATGAATCAGGTGACCCCTGTGAAAGGGTCATTCGATCCCCAAAGGGGTCGCGATACATAGGTTGAGAACCGCTGCCCTAAAGGAATAAAGGTCAAAACACGAACAGGTATACACACACCCATGTTTATCAGCAACTTCTGTAACAGCAAAAAGATGGAAACAATCAAAAGCACCATCTGTGGAGGAATGGATAAACAACCTCTGTCTATATGCACAATGGAATACTGTGCATCCTTAAAGAACAGTCACTGATCTGATAAGCATCTCACCATGTGGACAAAATTGGAGGAATCATCATCAGTAGTCAGTCAATCTGATAAAAGTAAACATGTCATGATACCATTATTCTAAAGGGGGGATGGAGGAAGTTGGTTGGTTTTCACACGATGAGAAAGACTTTGAAGACCACATACGACAAGGTCAAGGTGCGGGTCACAAGGGGTTGGGACGGTCAGGGAAAGAAAGAAGCAAGCGAGCAAGAAAGAAAAACAGCTAGGGGGTCTAACAGGTTACTGTGGACGTTTTGATGTGACAGGCTGTGCAGAGTATGCTTGTCTTTGCACACGTTACCATACATATTCAAGTATAAGCCAACTCAAATAGCCACTGAGGCACCTAACTTTACCACAAAAAAAACCACATAAAAATGTGCTGAAAACTTGCCTTATACTCAAGTACACATGGTATGTTCCACAAATAAAAGGAGGGAAAATGAATAAAATTTAAAATAAGAAAGAGGGTTGTAGACTTAGAAACACTCCAGATTCCTTACCCAGTTAAACCCTGATCTGAGCAGTGGTAAAAGGAGGAAGAGTAAAATGGACACTGACTTAAAATTTTGTGGGACACTCAAGCTAGTTTCAAGCAAACATGACCAGACTAGACACATAGGTTAACATAGACAACAAGCCAGGGGTAAGCACTGTTGGCCGCTATGAGAAACTGAAATCGGTAAGGAAAGGCTTCCCTCTGCAGCCATGCATGCCCCGAATTTGGAATTCTGGCCTAAAACTGTGGCGATAAAAGAAATTCCCATTTTTTAAAGTCACCCCCCTAGTGCCATTTCTGTAGCAGCACTGAGATGGTCCCAGTCACTAGGAAAAAGTTGCTTTGTACCCATACCCTCAGTAAGCTTGCCCTTCTCAGCAAACCGGTTATACACACATTCTCTTATTTCATGCATAAAACAATGCTAGGGCAAGTATCACTCTGTTTTATAAAGAAAGAAAACTGAAGCGGAGTGCCCAACAATTTATCCAAGGTTAAATAATGCTCAAAGAAATGCCAGTCCTAATTCCAAACTCAAGACTCTCAATTCTTATGAGCGGAAACCAAAAGGAAGGGCTACAAAATCATAAAAACTTCTATTAAACAGCACAACAGAAGGTTTCCTCCATCTACGGCTACCCACTTTTGGGGGCAGTGTTTCCATCTCTCTAGTCCTTCCTCAGAGAATTCTGTACCCTTCCGTACATACCACGTCAAACAGGCAGTTTTCTTGATCTCACAAGGAACTCAAATCATGTTTATTTGACATGTTCTTTGAGTTAGGGGAGCAATATGAAATCTGAAGGGGACAAGATGAGGTAAGGTTTCCCCAGGAAATTCTCTTAGGACACTCCTCCCTATCCTAAAAGAATGAGCAGGTGTATCATAACGGAAAAAATCTTCCCCAACACAACCTTCCTGGCTTTTTCTCATCAGTGCAGTTTTACTGTAGCTGCCTGGCTGAACCCGCTGCCTTGAACTTCACAGATCTAGCAGAAAAGCCTTGGTGGTGGAGTGGTTCGCATGGGACTGCGACCTTTAAAGTCTGCTGTTTGAAACCACCGACCAGCTGTGCCTTGGGAGAAAGATGGGGCTTCCTGATGCCATGCCTGTAAACATTCACAGGCTCTCTCTGAAACTCACAGGGCAGTTCGACCCTGTCCTACTGGGTCACTGAGTTGGCACTGACTTGATGGCATTGAGTTTGGTTTGATATGAGATCTCAGAAGTCACTCTTTTGATCGGACCATTTATTTTTTTGAAGACTAAGACAAATGTATTTCTGAGAGAACTTGTCTGTAGTCACCCACTGATCACACAGACATGTTTAACAAGAACGAAAAATTCAACCCATATATGTAGGAACCAGAACCCTAGTTAGCAATATCTTTTGACTCAACCTCATAATATATAGCCATCAAGTCTGTTTGACTTCCAGTGACCCTATAGGGCAGAACAAAGATGCCTTGTGGGTTTCTGAGACTGTAAATCTTTATGGAATCAGAGAGTCTCATCCTTTTCCTGAGGAATGACTAGTAGTTAGCACTGCAAGTAATCCGCTATCCGCCAGGGCTCTCAGCAACCTTTAGAAACGTGCAGGAAGCACCCTGGTGTAGTGGGTTATGCTTTGGGCTGCTAACCACAAGGGCAGCAGTTTGAGGCCACCACACACTTTCTATACCCATAGAAAATGGACTTTTTAATGCAGTTTTTAAAAGGGTTCAAATTTTTAGCTTAGTAATTAGAACTTAATTCTAATCTCCCCAATCATTTTTTATAAGAAAAATGAGGGTCCTATTGAGTCCATTGTATTATTTTGAAAATTAATTAACACAAGAACTTGGCATGCCCCCCAGCAAGGAGAGTGAGTGCCTAGCTATGAGCTGTGTCCCAAACAACAGGGCACCTGGCATAATCAGGGTTTATCAAAAGAAATCAGCATCTGTCTCCATTGGCTTTTTAGAATGAAGCTTCATGAAATGGCCCAGTATAATGTTGCTCCAAATGATTTCCAAAAGAAATTTTTTGAACTATAAAAATCATCTCTAAGGACTGAGCCCCGGTGGCGTAGTGGTTGTGCGCGGGACTGCGGCCCACTGGGACGGAGGTTCAATTCCGGCTCCCAGGAGCAAAGGCTGGGCCTCCTACTCCCACCACCAGGGCAAGTGATGCCTAAAAAAAAAAAAAAAAAAAAAAAATCATCTCTATTCAATTCGCTGCCCTTTCTCCTAACATACAATAATTATTCTGAGAATCATGTCATAAGAGAATGTGTGACAACTGACAGGGTTCTGGGATGTCATCATTCTGATAAAAGAACAACTCGAATCTCTGTAACATTATATTAAATCAATAGTTATGCTTGATTACATTGGGGGGGGGGGTG
>PVJH01035888.1:0-19277 GCA_004026705.1 Nesogale talazaci
ACCTTCACCCTTGTAGTCTGCTGCCTGTCAGCTGGGGCCCCAAACTTCGCAACTCTTAATCCCCCCATCCCTCTTCACCCAATCACAACAGGAAGTAATTAAAAATCAATGACAACATCCCCCTTGCCACTATTATAATTAAGAAGCTTAGGATGTTTGGGCCAGTCCAGAGCAGGCACCCCTTATTCCAGCCTCTTAAAAAGACGGAGGTCCACTAGCTTCATCACACCTGAACTTCAAAGCACCTGCCTTCAGCAGTCTCCAGAACTTACCTCACCCACAGAACATACCTCCCAGATATCATCTCCCAGGGACAAGATGACCCCCATCTGGGCGGGACACAGTCTTCCTCTCTCTAGCACTATTCCCTAGCAACCGCAGCACTGGAAACTTCTCTTCCCCTTTACAATCCACCTGCCTTCAACTCAAATGATATCTCCATCCCGCCATGCCAGTATCAGGCGCCACTCCCCTAACCTACGTTCTAGGTTTCGGGACCTGCCCGGAAGCTCAAGATGCTTCCACCCCCCCTCTCTGCTGTCCCTCACCCTCCCGAAAGGGCTTCTCCCTTAACAAAGTCACCCTTTGCTTCACGTCTCCGTCTGAACTCTGCCTCAATTTGCCTCTCACTATGTTCTCAAGGAAGCTTGGCTCTGTGTTGGCTGCAGGAAGGCGCTTATCATCAGTCTTCTGCTAGGTCTAGCAGTTTCTCAGCACTGGGACCCCCGCGGTCCAAAGGACATACTCCACTCTAAACTCTTTCTTCATGCCAGTAGGTCCCCGTGATCTCTGCTGGCTTGTTAAATCCCTTTTGTATCTCAAGAGGTACAACCTATCCCTGTAGATTGCCTCCTGCCTCGTGACCATAACTGCCTCTACTCCCGCCTTGTCAGCACCACGGAGGCGGCGGCGCTCACGAGTTACATCGCCTCACAAAAGGGAGGACAAGGACACAATACCGAGAACCACAGCCTGCCTAACCGGACGCGGACTTTCTCCTCGCTCGCTCACGCACTCACGGTCAGCGAGTCCATTTCCACGCGAAAAGGGCCTCGTGTACAGCGGAAGGAAGCATTTCCCGGCCCTGCCCCGCCCTCAACATCGTTCCCACGTGTGAGTCCACCGTGGCAGTCACCGGGTCCGGCCTTCTCCTTGAGGACCTTCCTCTTTCTCGCTGCCCCCTCCGTTACCACTCATGGTGTCCTTCTCCAAGGATGGGTCTCCCCTGACATTAACTTCCCAGAGGTGAGGCTGTCCAGCCCGTAAGAAAATGACAGCCCATCACAAAACGAAGGCCAGTGACACCATCCGGAGAATCACAGCTGGCCTGGACAATCGGACACGCAGCGGGTTGCTCGATCACTCTGCCACTCCAACTCATCGTGACCCGACAGGTCAGAGTAGAATAGCCCCTTTGGGTCTCCTAGATGGTAAATCTTTGGGAGTTAGACAGCCTCATTTTCCTCCTGAGAAGCAGCTAGTGAGTTTGAACCGCTGACCTTAAAGTTAGCCGCTCAGTGAGTCACGCACAATGCCACCAGGGCTCCTGACCCGTATTTGGAGAGTGGGGAGCGGGTCACAATTCAACCCAGAACCAACGCAAAGAGGCAAGACTGCGGCAAGCTGGACCGTGCAGGGCTGTATGCTGGCAGAGGGTTGGCCTGTGGCAGCAGCCCTGAGCGGCAGGGGGGTACAGAAGGGGAGTGGGCATTGCGGGGGGCATCTGAGGCCTCCACCTCTGCTGCTGCTTAGCGTTTGCAATTCCCAGCCCTGCTCTGTGCACACGCCCCGGTCTGGTTTGCTTCTTCTCCCTCCTGCCCAGCGATGGCCAGCGCCCCACAGTCCCTGGGGGCAGGCCAGCTCCACTTTCCCACAGTGACAGGCAAGCACAATAACCCAGGCAGGAATCCAGCCAAGCCGCTGGGGTGAGCAGGCTTGATGCTTCAACAGGCTCTGTCCACGGCGTCTCAAAGCGTCTTCCAACCGATGCCTCGTTCGTGATGCAGCAGGAGACGCTAAAGCCGTGAGCTCTTTCTGCTGTTAACTGAGAGGTCAGAAGCTGGGCTCTGCTCAGAGACACCTTGGAAGAAAGGCCTGGCAACCGACCTCCAAGATCTCAGCCACTGACAGAGGGCTGGTGGCTGTACAGGGAGTTCATTAGAAACAAAAACAAAAAACTCACCGCCGTGGAGTCGATTCTGACGCATGGCGACCTGACGGCAGTGTAGGAATGTCCCCATGGAGACACTTCTGCGTTTGTAAATCAACAGAAGCCGACAGCCTCCTTTTTCTCTCCAGGAACAGCAAGTGGGTTCCAACTGCATTCTAACCACTGACCGTGGAGTTCGCAGCCCACTGGCCAGCCCAGGACGGCCCCGGGGCTCCTGCTGGCTTACTGGAGATGTCAGTGCTCCAGCCCCACCTAGACCTGTGGGACCGAGTCTGTGTGGTAATAAGATGGGCTTGACACTGAGTGCGTTACGCTGAGAGGGGCTGGTCTAGGACACCCAGTAGGATGGGTCCCACCTTGTATTGTGGTCACGCTGTTGAAAATGATCATTTTTAGCTTTAAAAAAAAAAAAAGGATCCAGACCCTGGCCTAAGGCTGATGGGCAATGGCTTTTGCCACTGGCCATTCACTCTTGGTAGCCTCAGCCCTTTCCCAAATGCATGTAGGGCTTATCATAGATCTCTGGCTCTTCGGACTTGAGCCAACAGCCTGCCATATTACCTGCCGATGCAGGTGTTACTAGTCTCCCTAGCGTGTGAGGCCGCATACTGTCTAAATTGCTTATCTTGGGTCCATCAGTTTCTGCAGCCATGTGAGTCAGGAGAAACTTCCAGTCGGATACCTGGTCCCTGGACTTGGGAAGTCACCCACTTTTACAAACTTGGGAGCCCTTTCCTTGAGTTAAATCTCTCTTAATAGGGGGGCTTCGGGCTGAGCCCCGCTGGCATAAGTGGTTGAGTGCGGGACTGGGCCCGACGGGCTTGACGGTTCAAATCCAGCAGCAGCTCTCCAGGAGCAAGGCTGGGTAGCTCCCACGACCACCAGAGGGCAGTGATGCCAAAAATTAATAATAATAATAATAATAATAATAAAAAATAAGGGGGCTTCAAAAAATTTGGGGTGTGGGTCTTCATTTGGGAGAATAACCCCCTCTTCCAGAGAGCTCGAAGTGAACAATACCTTGCTCCAGGTAAAACTTGCCAAACTGTTCTGAGCTGCCCTACTGCTGTTGGACTGTAAGGGGTCTGGGTGTCCATGTGGGTGCTGGGGGGAAGAGCAGGATTTTCTGCTAGTACTAGGGTGAGAGAGTTAGTCTGCTGGGAATCAAGATAATTTAAGATTCAGTGTGTTAAAATTCCAAAAGGTAACAGCTCCCCCCCCTCCCTCCCAGCAACAAAATTCTCTTAAGCTTATTCAGTAGCCATGTCCTGGCTCAGGGAGGAGACTAAGATATCATAAGTAACCACACAGGAGGTGTGGGAACAGAACGTTTTAAGATGAACTCTGGGAAAGGAATGCCCAGGCTTCCAAGATAAGAGAAAGTTGACACATAGCTCCTCCAGGCTCCCGGAGAAGGGACCCCAAGGTGCAGGCTTCCATACAGCTCTTGTCCTGAATTCTGCATTCTATGACAAGTTCTCAGACAAAGGGTTTGTTGACATTTTCTTAGAAGGCAACAAAGAAGCAATACTATTTCAGTCAATTTGTTTCCGACGGAAGGGGAAGATAAAGCCCAAACAGAATGTCGCGGAATACCTGCAGAATACTGTGTTTCAGCTTTTTTCTACGGAACAGGAGAGAAAGTATTTATCTTAGTTGAAGGTCAGACCATCTGGTGCCCCAGCTATCTGGTTTGGAGCGGTCAGCAACTTCCCATGGGTTTTGCCCAAACTCTGGTCCTGTTCTACTTGAAGGAGGAAATGGCCTTCAGACTTATTTTACCTTATATCCATCTTTCTCAGTTGCGACCCCGTCCCCTCGACCTTCGTCCCATTGGTGAGGGAGCTGGTTCTCTCTCACCAGGAGACATCCCCATCCAGAGACCTCAGGGGTGGATGTCTGAGGTCACACATGGACGCCTCACCCCAGTTTAGATAAAGAGGGGCGCATGGATGAGGGTCAGGGGCTGGCCCTCCAAGGGCCCCTGGAGAAATGCAGGTGCAGATAACCATGAGCAGGGGGAAATCTGTCGCTTAGATTATCCACTGCACCCTCTGATTGCTGTAAAAACCTGCCAACCTCTTTCTGTGATCACTGATCAGCACCCTGCCCCTGTCACACGGTCTCAGTATATGCCTTGCTTGATTTTCACTGAATTTTTGACGCAGTCCGGAGGGCGACACTTGGCCATTTCCTCCCGTGAGCACTTGCTGGAGTACACTTAGACTTTCTCCAACAACCTGGTCTCTGTGTTGGGCAGTAGTGACAGGCTCTCCCAGCCCCCTTACAATCCGACAGCAGGAGGATGACTCAGAAACATTTGCTGAGCGTAACCTGGAGCCAAAGTCACTTCGGTTACTCTCCTGGAGGGATGGCCTAACTCCGTGGTTCCCAGCCTTGCTAATGCCACAACCCTTTCACACAGTTCCTCAGGTTGTGGTGATCCCCCTGACCCCACCATGAAATTATTTTCGTTGCTACTTCCTAACTGCCATTTTATTACTGTTATGAATCAGGCATCACGTATAAAAGGGTCATTCGGTCCCCAAAAGGGTCTCGACCCACAGGTTGAGAACTGCTGGCCTCACTGAAAAGTTTCCCCAATCCTATCCCCTACCACTCTGGCCATATAAAAATAGCTTTCTTACTTCCAGGGAGTGGGAAAAGGTTGTGGAAAATCCCATCTTTTGAGTCTATTTTTCCACAAACTCTTTGAAGCCTGCTCATCGATGGATGACAAGTGAGCTTCGCCCGTTTCGTTTCTCTAGAGAGTCCAGCTGAAGACTCCCCTCATCCCAGATGCATCATTCAAATCACAGAATCTCTCCACGGAGGGGGATCGGATAAGGAGCGAGGCCCTGGGCAGCTATCAGAAGGACCAGGGTCATCCACGGCCTTCTCTGCAAGGGGCCAGTTGCCTCGTGACTCCTCTGGCCCGAGGTGCCAGGGAGCTGCTGTCTGTGTCTCCCCCCCACCCCCCGCCCCCGCTGCCTGGCCTATGTCCCTGCAGACACCCATTGCCAGCGAGGCCCAGGGCTACTTTACTTCCTGTGCTCACTTTAACTTGCTTTTGTCCACCGTCTCTGGACAAGCAGCTGGGAAAAGTGACAGGCTGGGTTTCTAGGAAACCAGGCTGTCCTGCATGGGGATTAATCATGAACATGTGTCCTTGTGTGGCTGTTCCCCAACAGACGTCACTTTCCTGAGCTATTCTGACTCGACCACTTCACTGAGTCTTCTTCTCTCTACTGTGGCGTGGAGACACGTGACGACCCTCTTCTTGTATCTTTATAAACAGTGAAGGGCTGCATCTGCCCGTTCAGCATGTTCCATTCCAGTTGTACATCTCCAGTTTCACAGCCCCAGGGCACCATTCTGCACATGTGCAGCTCTGTGACCTTTATGACAACATCGCCTTGTTCAACTCGTACCACAGGACTTCCACTGTTCTCCATCACTCTATCTCCATGTCCTCCCTCTTCCCAAAAATCTTGGCCATTAACAGATGGGTGACAGCTATGTATGAAGTTCATTTCAAAATCCTCCAAAGAGGCAGGATTAAAAAAAATCCAGAGGGGAAAACAATGGGACCAACTATTCTGTGGGGAATATGGGAGAAGGGGAAGTGGGAGAAAGGAAGGGGTGTGTGTGATAAACCAACCCAGGGACAAGGGAACAACAAGTGAACTAAAATCAATGGAGAGAAGGGTAAAGGATGCCTGCTAGGGCTTATTCAAGGGCACTGTAGCAGCAAGAAATTGCTAACCCTGAATGAAGGTCGAACATGATGGACAAGATGAAAGTAAAAGTGTGACAGTCATGTACTTTGGCGTCAATTTCATGATTGGGAGTTTAGGGGTGGAGCCTAGCCTGTCAATCTGGAGATTGCCAATGAGACTTCTATATGGGCATGGCTTTCTCTGAGGACTCTGGGAAATCTGGTGATATTTCCCCTGTGGAGGTGAGAGACTATCAACTCAGCTTCTTGGAGATGTTCTACTGAAAAGACACAAAACTAACTCCCTGTGAGACATCCCAGAGGAGAAACCACATGGACCTACCCTGATTGAACCAGACCTCTGAAGTCAGAAAAGCCACCTAGAGACTCCTGGCAGTGCTGAGATGCTTGGGAGGCCAAGGGGAGACCCCTACCAGTGCTGAGATGCTTCTACCACCACTGGATACAAAGACTCTGTTCCCACTGGCCTGTGATTGTCCTGGCGTCATTGCATGTGCTTCATGAGTCTGAAGAGGACTTCTGGATTGGTATCGGACATATGGGCTAATATTGGACTTGTGGACTTGGACTGGACTGGTTTGGGATTCTTTCTTAATGTTCCATTCCTCTTGTATATAAACCTCTCCCTTATATCCGTATGCGTGTTTATGAATTGTTTCTCTTGTCTACCTGTACTAAAACAAAAAGGAAGTAACGGGTATAACATACAATTTTCCTCTAGCTCTTTGTTTTTGTTTTTTTGTTTTTTATTTTGGGCATCACTGTCCTCTGGTGGTCGTGGGAGCTACCCAGCTCCTGAGAGCTGCTGCTGGATTTGAACTGCCAAGCCTGTGGGCCACAGTCCTGCACTCAACCACTTACACCACCAGAGCTCAGACCTCCTCTAGTTCTTTAATGCTTCCTCCTCCCCACTATCATGACCTCAAGTCTTCCTTACAAATCAAACGAGACAGAACATGTACACTGCTCCAGATAAGAGCCTGCAACACAGGGAATCCAGGATAGATAAATCCTTCAGGACTTGAGATTAGAGAAACCAGGGGAATAAGGGGAAGGTGCGGGGAGAAAGGGGGGATTGATGGCAAGTATCGATCTATAACCTCTTCCCAGGGAGACGAACAGCAGAAAAGTGGTGAAGGGTGACAGAGGACGATGTAAGATATAAAAATGATAATCAAGGACTTATCAAGGATTCATGAGGGAGGGAGGGTGGGGGAAGGAGGGAAGAAAACGAGCTGATATAAAGGGCTCAGGTAGAATGAAAATACTTTGAAAATAAGGATGGCAACATATGTACAAATGTGCTTGACACAGTGGATGAATGTATGGATTGTGATAAGAGATGGAAGAGCCGCCGATAGAAGTATTTAATTTAAAAAAGAGAAAAAACAAAGAAAATAAAAAACAAAAGCCCTGTCCTGGAGACCCCTAAAAAGCCCTGGTGACATTCTGTTCCCTTGTGGTCGGCACACTGCAGTTCACACTTTCCGTGTGAACGTGCAGCTCGGCAGTCACATTTGACAACGCTGGAAGGTTATTATTTCAGATCACATTGATGTCACAACATATTTCAGGCTCTTGAGTGATTTCAAAGTTGTTAGGAAGGACAGGGTTGACACTCAGGTCTCAAGAGTTTGCCGACCCTGGCCCCTTCTATTTCCTTAGAACGGCATTCTACAATGCCTGCCCTTCTGTGACAGCCTTCTTTCTAGTTGCACCCACACAGTGACTTGCCCCAGGACTCTGCTCCTCTTGACGGCTGAGGAATTGTTCATCGTGGGGCAAGACGAGCCCACCTCTGGTGCATCTGCTCATCTGTGGGCCCTTGGATTGCTTCCCCCTTCTGGCTGGTAGGAAGAGGACTCTTGGATGTTACCTCGGTGAACACACCATCTGTCCAGGTTCCTGCTTTCAAGTCTTGGAGGTGGAATTTGGACGTGGAACTCTTGCATCACATGGCAATTCGGGATAGGAACCGTGGAAGGGCTTGCCAACCTGTTTTCCACACTGATCACTCCGTTGTATAATCCCAAGAGCTGTGACCAAGGACTCTGACTCCTCTGGTGCCTGTCCAGCCCCTGTTTTCTGTTCCATGGTGTGTGAAGCACGGTCCTTTGCATGGGAGCAAAACGATGGCTCCTTGTACTTTGATTGGTGGGTAGCACCCCAGCATCTTTTCATGCGCCTGTCGGCCATGCATAGTCCTTCTTTGGTGAAATGACTGTCCAAGTCCTTTGTCTCTCTTTGAACTGGGCCCGTGGTCTTTCTGCTGTGACAGTTGCAGAGAGACCGCAGAGCCTCACCCTCAGTGATGGATGCTTTCTCTACCAGAGATCCAGTCTTCCCTCCACCACATAGGATACCTGTGAAGGGAGAGACTTCAAGATGTCCATGGAGCAAATACCATGGGTTTGGAGGGTTTTTGTTTCCCCCTCTGAATTTTCCAGAGTTCTCTTACCTGTCGATTCAGCTGATGTACTTTGGGAATGTTATCAGGAGTCGCCGGTCCCCAGAGAAGGCCATCCGTGCTTCGTGAAATCTGGAGCCAGTGAAAAAGAGGAAGATGCCCCAGGTGATGGATGGTAACTGAGAGCACTGACATATGAGCCACGTGAGGATGGCCCAGGCCAGGGCACGTGGTGGTCTCCAGGACATAAGGGGGCTGTGAGTTGGAACCGGCTTAACCACACCTCCCAACAAGACCCACCTCCCACCTGTCTCTTACAGGTGTTTATTTATAGTACAAACGAGTAGATCCTTCATGTAGGAAGCTCAGAACCTAACAGAATGAAATCTTATAGACCTCTTACACTTCAGTTGTCAGGACATCCTTTGAGTTGTCAAAATGCTGTAGACAAGGTCGAGGACGAGCTGGATTTTGGTAGCCTCATAGGAAACCAGTGAGTGGCCACTAACCTGAAGGGTGACGGTTAATCCACCCCGCCCCCAGGGTCGAAGCGTCATGTGGCCTTGGGTCACACTGGCAAAGCCACGTCAGTTTCCTACAATCTTTTCTCAAAACAATTGCTCTTTGACATAAAGCTCACAGGGACACACATGGACATGTCTCTGGATTTGTTTCCTCGTCAACCCCAGTCTCCCACAGGTTCCAAGAAGCAGTCACTGGGACCATGGAGCTGACCTTTCTGCCTTGGGTTTCACTGATTCGGCAGGAAGTCCCTGCTTAGATTGGAAGGCTTCTGTTTTCCTAATGCCGCCCTGCGGAGTGTGAGTCCAGTGTATTGTTGAGAGAACTAGGGGCACGCTGTCCACTGATGGCAAAGACTTGTTTCAGCATGTTGGGTTTGGCACCCACTGTGTGAGTCTGAACGAGGATCCCAGGGGTGGTACTTTCTGGACGTCCCTCCTGTGTTCTCATCAAAGTGGCTCCAACCCACGCTGACCCCAGGTCCAGTCCAAATGTGAGATGCGGGTCTTGCGCCAGGATCTTCAAGGCCGCCACAGGCGTGAGTTCATCGTTGCGCCCACGGTCTATTTTGAGCGCTGCCAACCTAGGGGGTTCACGTTCCAGCAACGCATCACACCGCCTCCTCTTGGGATCTCCATGGTTTTCCCCGGTTACATTTCCCCAGTCGATCGCTGGGTCTTTCTTCCTGCTCTGTGTTGGTGCATTAGTGCTGCTGGCACCTGTCTGTCATGGGTGATCCTGCCGGGATCGAGAGATTGGTGGCAGAGCTCCCCAAATCAAAGTAATATGCAAGCCACCCCAGGACGACAAACCGATTCATGGGAACGGGAACGTGTCCTTCCAGAAAACTGGAAACCTGTATTAAAGCACGTTCTGAAAGGACAGAGTTTGAGGCTACATTTAAATTGGTCTTGAACAAAGATACTCTCCTTGCGCATGACTTTTCCATGCTTTCTAATTTTCGATAGCTTCTTCAAGAGCCAGAGAAAAAAACCCACCACTCCCACCAAAGCTAATTTCTTACATACTTGCGATTCAGACTCTGGGCCAAAGGCCTTTGGAGATGAGGGCAAGAGCATGGCGGCATTGAAACTGACTCCAGAGTTGAGAGAGAACCGAGGAATCTGAAGGACAGCAAAAGGAAATAGAATGATTTGGGATCACAAGCCCCACCGCTCACCCTCAATCAAAAGACTGACGGTCCAGCCCCAACCCCAAACCACTGTGTGTATAGATCTCAAAATATTACAAAGCATCAGGAACACCCCCCCCCTCATGTTTATTGTAGTATTTTGATGACAGGAGAATGGGTAAGTTCTGGCACATTTCATACAATGAAGCATGAGGTCTCAGTAGACAGCAATGACAATTCTGCTCAAGAGATGGGCAAAGCCAGAGGACACGATGCCTAGCAAAGTTAGTCTTCGAATGATAAATATTGGGCTGAGCCCCGGTGGCGTAAGTGGTTGAGTGCGGAACTGCAGCCCGCGGGCTTGGCGGTTCAAATCCAGCGGCGGCTGGGTAGCGCCCACGACCACCAGAGGCAGTGATGCCTACAAAAAAAAAAAAAAGATAAATAGTTTAGGAGACCATTCTTATAAGGAGAAACAAAGAAAAAGAAAAGTGGTTTTCACACCAAAGGATAAGATTTCGAAGATGAAGAGGAGGCGAGAGGCAGGGCTGGGGGCAGACAGAAGGGAGGGGCAGGAAATCATGGCATAGGGGTAGATAGAAAAAGAAGGGAGGAGGAAGAAATACATTGATTTGGGATAGGGCTTCATGGGGTCCCATGACTCGCTTGATTTGGCAAGACAGACTAGGCAACTCTAGAAAATATGTTTATCTTTTAAAACCTAGATAAATAGCTAAAGTTACAATAAACATAAAAAGGACAATAAAAGGGGATTATTTTAAGGGAAAGTATGGGAAGTGCTCTCTATCAGTCCCAAATGAGTGAAAGGGTCAGAACTAAAATTTTCAACAGCTGGAGATATTTGAAAAAGAGAAAAAAAAATCGCCCACATCAAGATGCTTTTTACATATTACATTTTCCCCCAGAAAGATTAAGTAGCACTTTTAAAGCCATTTTTAATAAGTACATGATAGACGGGGGTTTACATTCCAGAGCATTAACTTGGTATTCCATAGTTTAAACTACTCATCAACACCCCCGCTCCCATAATTTACTCCCAAGATGCCATTTCTTATTCAGTTTTAACCCATTAGCTGTATGAACCAAGGTTGAACCAGGCAGCCCCCCAGACTGAGCACTTCCCTAGACCAGGAAGCCCCCTGCACCCCTTTTGCAATCAGCCTCACTAAGAAAGAGAAGAACAACCTGGTGAACTTTGTAAACCCTTCCTCTGGCATTTCACAGAGCTGATCTCCCTGAAGGGCACAGCCCCTTCACAGAACTGACCTCTCAAGGCTGAGTCTGTACAGCCTCTTCCCTCAGTGTTCCAGGAGGCGGGTCTGTGTTCTCACAGACCATCACCTGACTCAGATCCTGCAACTGCAACATCAGAAAACCGCATCCCCTTATCGGTACATGCGTCTTTGTCTCAAGTTGGAGTCAAGTCCTATATATGTCCCACTGCCTCACTGCCAGGTGCGGCTTCCCTGGACTAACTCTCAGGCCGTGAGACCACCTTCTCTCTCTCTCTCTCTCTCTCTCTCTCTCTCTCTCTCTCACACACACACACACACACACACACACACACACACACACACGCAGGCGCGTTCTTGCTCCCACTCTCACTCTCTGCTGTCCCTTCTCTTCCCCAAAGTTCTTCACTACCTCCAATAAAGCCTATATATTTACTTTTCATCCCTGAGCTCTGTCTTCTTCCTGCGACTCCCTCTCAACCTCTCATTAACTGTCTTCATTTATCTGTTGTATCAACTTCATATTATTTTTCAAAAATGAAGCTCTCAGGCTGAGCCCCGGTGGCGTCGTGGTTGTGCGCAGGACTGCGGCCCACTGGGACGGAGGTTCAATTCCAGCAGTGGGGCTGGGCCTCCTACTCCCACCACCGGAGAGCAGTGATGCCCCCCCCCCCCGAAAAAAAAAGTTCAAAAAGATATGAGACTCTCAACTCACTGCCTTCGAGTGGATGCCAACTCCGATCACCGTGGACAGGGCAGCCCCGCCCTCCGTTTCCTAAGACTATCACTCCCTATGGGTGCAGAAAGGCCAGTCTTTCTCCCAAAGCACTCTGGTGGGTTTGAACCTACTGACTTTGCAGATCACAGCCCAACATGTACACACTTACCCAGGAGGACTCCCTTTTTCTTTTTTAAATGAAACAGCACTTGATTTCAATTCATTTTGTCTGATAATAATAAGCAGTACAATTACTAGGTAGAGATAGTGTCAGCCTTTTATTTGAGGTCTTATGACTATAAACATTTTTTTGCTTTGTTTTGTTTTTGTGGCATCACTGCTCTGGTGGGAGTAGGAGGCCCAGCCTTGCTCCTGGAGAGCTGCTGTGGGATTTGAACTGACGACCCGTGGGCCACAGTCCCGCACGCAACCACTACACCACCGGGGCTCAGTCGACTATACACATTTTTTTTTTTTTTTTTTTAGGCATCACTGCCCTGGTGGTGGGAGTAGGAGGCCCAGCCTTTGCTCCTGTGAGCGGGAATTGAACCTCCATCCCAGTGGGCCGCAGTTCCGCGCACAACCACTACGCCACCAGGCTCAACCGACTATACACATTTTTAAGAAGAGATTATTGTGTCTTCAATGACTGTTTCCACAGAGGCTTAGGGTCCCGCTCAACCAGCTCTCAGGTTGACGGTCAATACTGGTTCTTTGTTCAAGGTGGCACAATGTGTCAACAATCTCAGCACCTGACCTTCTAATTGGTCTGTTTCCATTTATCTAGCTTCTGGTGATACACTTTTGTATTAGAACTAAATTGAACTGTTTCATTGGATTTCTAAAAGCTCATGAGTTCTGAGCCCTTTATAAAATGCTGGATGCGTGAGTCACGGTTCCACGAGAGAAGCCTTGATGGGATTACAGTACGTCCAAGAGGCACAGGGGCCAAGAGAAATAGTTCCCAGTGGCCAAAGCTGGAATGATTCAAGCAAGGAACTAAATGGAGGAGATTGGATTAGAACCGAAGCAGAAAACAAACATCCATGAGTTCATACATAAATGACTGGCGACTAGACAAACCTCCCACGTAGGAGAATTCCAAATTATAGATGAGGGGACTTTTAAAAGGTTGTGGAGAAACGTCGTTATCTTTTAATTGCCGGTTTCCGCCGGTTCTTGGAGGCCCTGGGTGGGGAGCTTCCCGGTGCAGCTGCTCCGAGTGACAGCTTGGACAGGGGAGAGAAGGAGGCATGGACAGGGCAGACACCTGACCCAACCACCTCCGCGCCAGGTGACCAAGGTGCATGAAGGCATGACGAGAGCGGTCATCTAGGGCCGGATCTGATGACAATGGCGCTGGACCCCTGGGCTCGTCATCCCCTGCGGCCCCAGCCTGTTGGAATGCCTCGGACACTGGCGCAGACAAACTCCAGCTAAGGGCCATGCCACAAACTCTCACCACCACTAATTCCAAACTCAGGAACCCGGGGCGGGGGGGTGGGGGGGGCGACTCCATAGAGTTCCTGAGATGGTCACGCTTGACGGAAGCAGACCTCGGCCTCTACCCCCCCCCTGCTCCCCCACGGCGGGTCCACACCCCTGCGGTTTTGGTTAGCAAACCAGCGCTTCACCCACCGCGACAGCAGGGCTCCTTCGACATCTGGCACGTGTTCCTCAAAGCTACCAACATGTCAAGATCAAAGAGGGTATGAGGGCGAGAGGCCAGAGGGCCCCGAGGAAACGGGGTGACCAAAGGAACAGTGTGGTATTGGGGGTGGATCCTGGGACACGTGGAGAAGAGGAAGGGGATCGCACCGGCCATGAATTTCCCGCCTTAAGAAGGAATCGAACCTGGTTCTCGGTCTGGTAAGGCGTACAATATCACGTAGTGGGAATGATGAGTGAAAGAGAGAAACTGAACGTGGGACATTTTTGTAAATACAAAACTTTTCCCCGCCCCCCCCCCAGCCTAAAAAAAAAGGGTTTACTGAAAAGAGAGGAAGAGGGGCTTAGGACTTCCCTAAGAGATCCCAATAACAGCGGGGTCTGGAGTTTTCTCCCCTTCTGACTTCAGCACATACGTCCAGGATTCTCACCTGCTGGTGGTCTTCCCTGGGCTGCTAGCCCTGCGGACCTGGGGCTCAGCCATCTCCACAGTTGCACAAGCCGATTCGTTGTCAGAGCATCCCTAAAATAAAAATCCAAGCAATTGAACTAGGTAGGTGGTGGGTTGTAGGCAGGCAGGCAGACTGGCAGGTAAGTGGGTGAATGGATGGATGTAGAAGGCGGAAAGAAGGGAGGGAGAGAGAGATGGGAAGGTATAGTTAGACAGATGTAGGTGAGAAAGTAGGTTGGGAGGTAGACAGACGGTCTATGGGAATTAAGGAAGCTTCTAGACAAAGGCAGCTATATCTGATTCCCTGAGAGAAAGATCCAGAACCGAGAAATAAGCACTTAGGAAAGGCTCTCTCTCTCTCGCTTTTTTTTTTTTTTTTGGCATCACTGCCCTCAGGTGGTGGGAGTAGGAGGCCCAGCCTTTGCTCCATGGAGCTGGAATCGAACCTCCATCCCAGTGGGCCGCAGTCCCGCGCACAACCACTACGCCACCAGGGCTCAGCCGGAAAGGCTCTCTTAACAACAAAAAGACAAAAGAATCACTTTTAAAATAGGCAGGGGAGTTGAACTGATCACAGAAGAAAAACAAAGGGCCCACAGACAGGAAAAGTAGCTGTAAATCGCAATGACAAGCACCAGAAACAACAATGTTGTGAAGACTCAGAGGAACTGGATGTAGGGGCAGTGTCGGCTTGAAGGTGGCTTTTCCAGCCAAAGTCTCTAACTCCCACCAAACCACCTTTCCCTGCAGAGGTCTGGTAAGAAGATGGGGGAAGATACTGACAGGACTTAGCTGAGGGTCATTTTGAATAGAATTCCCAGGAGTGCCATTCTTCACGATCCCCTAAGCATCAGGAGGAAGAGTCTCATAACCAGAAAGAGTCAGGAGTGTGGCATGTCCTCTGGACCCGAGAGCCCTGCACCGGGAACCTCCTGGTTCCGACGACAGCTGTCATCAGAGGTGCAGCAGCAGAACCGGGAGCCAGAATATAAGCAAAGCGATGAACTTCCCAGCCTATAGAGAAGTGAAGATGTGTGCTTGGGGCAGGAGGCTGGCTTGTGGAGCAGCATGCCACAAAACACTTAATTGGGGAGTTGGACTAGCTGACCCAAGAAAGTGGAGTTAAGTGCCTTCAGGCTGAGGCTTATTGGAACAGGGTGCGTCTGAGGGCTTCATTGATGGAGCTTGGTTTGCTGATGCACTGTGCTTAAACTGAATGCCTTCAGACTGAGGCTTTAGCTGAGTGATCAGTCCTTTGGGCATTGATTAGCAGACTTGACAGAACTTTGTAACATTTCCTGATAAACAACTCAACCCTGAGCAGTTCTCACTGGCATTACAACTTGTTACCGTTTCAGAAAACCCTTTAATCCTGAATTTTGTCTGTGAATTCTATGTACCTCTTTTACAATGAATCTTGGAGCCTAAAGAAGTAAAAGAAAGGACATGAATTAACACTGCTCATTGGAACCCAGGCGCATCACTCTTGGGGTTATAAATGGCACAGCCGTGGTGGGAAGATGTGTGGCAGTGCCTCAGAAGGTTAAAAATTGAGTGACCACAAGATCTAGTGACTCCACTCCTCGAGGTGGACCCCAGAGAATCACAGAGACGTTTACATCGATGTCCGTTGCAGCACTATCTGTGAAAACAGCCCGAGTGCCCATCAGCAGATGGATGGGCACACAAAGTGTGGTCTAGCTGCACACTGGAATATTCTTCACCCCTGAAAGAGGAAGCACTCAGCCCTGCTACAACGTGGGTGGAACTTGACAACGTGAGGCCAAGCGAGACAAGTCTGTTGAAAAAGCACAAGTGTTGTATGTAGGGTTCCACTTAAGCAGATCGAGGTGGGACTTGAAAATTTACGTTCTTCACGATCTTCATGCATCCACGGTCGCTTGTGTAGTACTAGGAAGCAGACAAAGTTCCAATGGCACTTCCAGACGAAGATGGACGAGGAAGAGAGGTCTGGCCACCTGCCTCTGAAGATCAGCCAAGGGAAATCTTTTTGGTTTTTGCTTGCGTTTCTTTTTTTTTGGGGGGGGTGGGGAGAGGGCATCACTGCCCTCTGGTGGGAGTGGGAGGCCCAGCCTTGCTCCTGAAGACCTGCTGCTGGATTTGAACCGCCAACCCAGTGGGCTGCAGTCCCATACTCAACCACTACGCCACGGGGGCTCAGCCCTGGGAAACCTTAGGGGTCGCAAAGAACCATGGGATGGTTTAGGCCTCCAGTAGGGTTTTCTTCACAGGATTGCTGTGAGGTGGCTCAGTGGCTGTCGTCAGTCAGCTCCCCACATTGTTTACAAGAGTCCTCATCCAAAAGCTGGAAGCGTACAGCAGAATTTCAGTTTCTCAGGCTGGATGACCCCCTGAAACTCTTGCTCTGAGACCTTGCCCTGAGAAACCCTAAGGAAATCTTTCTAAAACAGAACGGCGGGCTGAGCCCCGGTGGCGTCGTGGTGGTGCGCGGGACTGCGGCCCACTGGGACGGAGGTTCAATTCCAGCAGTGGGGCTGGGCCTCCTCCTCCCACCGCCGGAGAGCAGTGATGCCCAAAAACAACAACAACAAAAAAAACAGAACGGCAGTTGCAGGAGCCAACGATGTCTCCTGCGAGTTCTGTGCTCTTTGAAGAACCAACTACTGGAGGGGAAGGGGCCTCGCTTAGGTCTGGCTTTTGCCGGACTATGTTTGTTGTAGAGGCATTCAAGATGAAAGTGCGCCTGGAACAGAAAGATATCCCACGGCGAGTAAAGTTTCTCCAAGATATAAAAGACCCCAAAGTATTTCTGGTTCCAACATGGCAGCTGGTAACCAAACGAATCTCGAACCCCATCTCTGGGGCAAGTAAGCAAGACTCTGCTGGAGTGGAAAGTTCTGGAGTCCCTGGACCTCACCGACATCGTGGTCTCTGGCTTTTACTTATACAAGTTACAGACCAAGTGGGTGCTTGTGTCTCTGGCCCAGTGGCACCGGAATGAGGAGAGCTGAAATTTGAGGATGGCAACAAAGCTCTCGTGCCAGACCTCAGATGTGGTGAAGCCAATTCCTAGGCCACCTTGCTAGATAAGCACGCAGAGAGTACCGCGTGCCTGGGGCTTGGACAGATCCAACCTGCTTTCCGCTCTGCTCCAGCCCGACAAGTCGGAGCAGAACAAGGATCGGGTGTATCTGTCTTTGCTTCTGAACTCCACAAGGAACACTTGTTGCTGAGGTTGTAAATTAGAGGCCGAAAACACCCCACCCACGATCCAAGTGACAACAGCAACTTGAAAGATGAGTTAAGAACCTTAAGGAGCAGTGGGTTTATTTATTTTATTTATTTATTTATTTTTTTGTGGGCATCACTGCCTCTGGTGGTTGTGGGCGCTACCCAGCCGCCGCTGCATTTGAACTGCCAAGCCTGCGGGCTGCAGTTCCGCACTCAACCACTTACGCCACCGGGGCTCAGCCCAGTGGGTTTATTTTAAATGGGGAAGGCAACAGGTCAGAAGAGGAAATTAAGAATGGGGGGCTGAGCCCCGGTGGCACAGTGGTTGTGCGTGGGACTGCGGTCCACTGGGACGGAGGTTCAATTCCAGCAGTGGGGCTGGGCCTCCTACTCCCACCGCCAGAGAGCAGTGATGCCCCCCCACCAAAAAAAAAAAAATGGGTACTTGGCTTTTAAAGAATTCCATTGTGTTTATCTGGTTGACTAGAGAAACAAATCCGGTGAGACTCATATGGGTGTGCGAGAGAGTTGTATATCCCAGAGTACTTGTATATTAAGGAAACATCCTGGTCCCAGTCCAGAACAAGTTGATAAGTTCCATACTAGCCCATAAATCTGAGACTAGTCCATAATTCCTCTACGGACTCACATAGTATTACAATGCTGCCAAAAGCAGAAAGATCACAGAGCTGTGGATGAAGTTTTGTAGAAGCGTCTCAGCACTGGTGTGGGTTTCCATGTGGCTCCTCCAGCTTCAGGGCTCCAGCTGCCATCATCTCACATCATCCATGTGGCTTCTCAACAGGAAGTGAAGCAGAAAGTGAGTGTGTGTCCTGCCTCCAGGGAGGAAGAGAGGCATTCCCAGAATCCTCGGGAGAAGACCAAACCTATACAGAGGCATCATTGACTAAGACTTGATTGACAGGCTAGACTCTACCCCTCTGCTCAAGTTGACAGGAGATTATGGGCTTTTTTGTTTGTTTTTTTGTGTGGCGTCACTGCCCTGGTGGGAGTAGGAAGCCCAGCCTTGCTCCTGGAGAGCTGCTGCTGCATTTGAACCGTCAGCACTTTGGGCTGCAGTCCCGCACACAACCACTGCGCCACCAGGGCTCATTTGACAGGAGATTATGTAACTGCCACAATCACCAATGTCGCTGAACCATAGCAGTAGAAACTCCTGAATTGGTGTAGAACTTGCTGTGTCTAGTCCCAAGAACAGCAGCAGAGATTTGTCAGTGGGGTAAAAATAGCATAGGTCGGGCTGAGCCCAGGTGGCATAAGTGGTTGAGTGCGGAACTGCAGCCCGCAGGCTTGGCGGTTCAAATCCAGCGGCAGCTGGGTAGTGCCCACGACCACCAGAGGCAGTGATGCCCACAAAAAAAACCCCTAAAAATAAAAAAAAAAAATAGCATAGGTCACCTTGCTTCCTCTAACTTCACTAAGGGGAGAATCAGCATCAGCCTGAAGGCAAGTCCTAGAAACTGGAAGCCAGACATTTCTTCCCTATCCACCCTTTTCCTCAAGCCTTGTGCAGCATTCTCTACTTCTCTGGTTTTGGTAATGTGTCACAATGGCCACGCAGAATTGACGAACCACACTCAGCTATAGGATTTATTAAGGTAGTCACAATTCAGGATAAGGAATTACTTGGGATACAGCTCTTTATTCAGGACGACCTCTCAGCTGTGCTCAAGAGCAGACCTCTCCCCAGCCATTGGCCTCCCCTCTCTTTGGCACCTCAGGTCTCTCCAGGTGCCCTGGCCTGGGTCTTGCTTGGGAAAGCGTTGCAAAGCTCTTCCGCTTCGCTGCCAAGTGCTCAGAGGAACCCTCCTTCCCTGGGAGGCCTCAGCCCTCTTATTGTAGGAGCTGGCACACTCACTCGACCGCCTTGCTCAGGGGGCCAAGAAGCCTTTGCATGTCTCACGCCAGTCTGCTGGTTCTGCTACAGGCAACTCTCTGTTGCTGCCTTTCACTGTCCGGTGTTATTGCTGACGACGCAGCTCT
>PVJH01035889.1:0-19281 GCA_004026705.1 Nesogale talazaci
CAATATTAGCACACATGTCCAATACCAATATATAAAATCCTCAGACCAATGAAACATGTGCGATGATGCTGAATGCAGGAGGATAACAGGCCAGTTGGTTGGAAGTCTTTTAGAAACATTGGCATGTAAGCATCTCAGCACTGCCAGGGGTCTCTATGTAGCTTCTTTAGCTCCAGAAACCTGGATGCATCAGGATAGTCCATGTGACTTCTCCAGCTCCCAGGGCATAGTGCCATCTGTCTTTTCAGTAGAGCATCTTCAAGGGAGTGAGCCAAGAGAGACAGGATGTATCCGCATCCAAGAAGGAAATCAAATGCTCAGGAGAAGGCCATACCCACACAGAGGTCTCATTAGCTATGACCCAATTAACAGATTAGAATCCCCTCCTTAACTCTTAATCCTCCCAAGTTCCAAATTGAAACCAGATTATGTAACTATCACAGACCACCCCTTTTCAATTGAACAGAGTCACATTCCTCTTTAGGCATATATAATTTTCAAACAATGACAAAATCATATCTGTACCTAAAAGGGTAAAAATAAAATGTATGAAGTTCAATATGTGCCATCCTTATTTAAACGTAACATTCTACAAGTGAACAAAACAAAATTATCTGAAGGTTAACAATTACAGTTAAGTAATACCTTCAACTTGGCTTCAAGAAAGTTTCACCTAGCAAGCATTTCAGTCTCCCCACTGGCTCTCTTTAACGTTCAGCCCTATAAAATTGTTTTATTCACAGTTTCAATTTTTTCTCCTCATATACTGGCACAAACCACTGGTTCAAAATTCCAAAGTTCAAAGAGTTCCATTTTCCTTCAACATGTAAATTTTCCCCATAGGCAGATCTCTTGGAATACAAATATCCTGAGTACCTCAAAACACTGGGTGAAGGTTATCCTTTCACAGACTTCTTTGCAGACATGCCCTAACCCCATCTAGAGATCAAATTAATGGCTCAAGACAAATGGGCTTACAAACTATCTTTTCATACTTCTCAAAATTATTTCTATATATCCTTATATACATATTAATACGCAGAAGGAATCAGTATAAACAAAGTAGAAATGGATACTAAATTCAGTCCCTAAAAGTCAAATTCAGAAAAAAAAAGACAAGTTCAGTCTTTATCTAAATGGTGATACAAACAATTCTATTTATACAAAAATATGGGATTAGACCTCTGAGAGTATCAAACCAGATTCAGACTTTCTGTCAGATCAGATATTTTGACTTTTGATCAATGATTTGCACTTTGTAGCATCACTGAGAAATTCAAATAGCAATTTCACCCCCTGTACTCAAAATGTACATTAAACATATTCATTTTTGCCAAATCAAACAGGAATAACCAAAAGCAACAAGCAAAACAATCCAAATTTTAACTTCCCATATTCTTTCCAGAAAACAACTAAGTAAACTGCATGGATATATCTGACTTCTGGCTAGCTAAACACTACCATGAGAGAAGTCAAACAAATATCTACTCTCCGTCTTTATGATGTGTTTTTCTAGCATTCCATTCCCTAGGTACCATAATGTGTTGGTCTGGGTTTACTAGAAAAACAAATCCATAGCAAATCATATGTGTATAAAAGAGAGTTTTATATAAAAGGTAATTGTAGATCAATAAAGCATCTCAACCCAGTTCAGTGATATTTCATTCTGAAGAATCCTTTGATTATTGATATTGTGGTAGATTCATAATCTGATGTCAATTTGAGACTTACGAGTGAAGGGATGGGGTTTATCCTGGCAGCCAGATTGCAGCTTTATGGCCTCATTTGGAGGCAATAAGGAGATAAACAGCTCATTGGAGGCATGGCACAGGCTCACTCACAGCAAGGCATCCCTGTGGAGAAGACACATGGAGAGAAGATGATGGAGTCAGACCTCTGGAGACGGAAAAGCTTTGTGGAGACCCCTGCCAGCACTGAGATGCTTACAATGCCATTGTATCCACAAGACTTCCTCCCAACTGGTCTGTGATTATACTGCACTTGGTAACATTGCATGTGTTGTATGAGTCTGAAGAGGAATTTATATGTAGATAGGCATCAGACATATGGGCTTATATCAGACTCATGAGCTTGATCTGGACCAGGCTGGGATGTTTTCTCAAATAAAGGCCTCTTGTATGTTAAACTAATTCTTATACCAGTGTCCAAGAAATTGTTTCTCTAATCTACTCAGACTAACACAGATATTCATCAGCAATTCCTTCAATTCCTCCTCACTTTCAGCAAACAATATTATGTCATATATATAATTCAGGTTTTTAATAAGACTTTTTCCAATTCTTATGCGCTACATTTCTTGAAGAGCCTAGTTTCTCTATCTGCCCAAACACAGATTGAAAATATATGGTGAAGGGATACAACCCTGATATACACTGTTCCTGATTTTAAGCCATGCCATTCTACCTTGATCTGTTCAGGATTTTGAGAAACAGATCAAGAAAATCACAGACAAAATCAAAGAAAATTGGCAAAACTGCAGAAGAATTAAGGGAATCAATATTAGAACAAATTTACAACATGAATTAAAACTTAGAACCCATACAAAGATCACTCACACTCACTGCTATTGTATCAGCTCATGGAGAGCCTCTGGGAGATTTTGAGACTGGAATTGTTTATTTAACTACTACAAATCTAGAATGTTTATACAAATTTTATGAAATCATCAGATTACTGAAACAATGGAAAGCAGCATATATGAATTTGTAGATGTCTCTTAATATTAATATTTTAGATGAATGGAACAGAGATAGGGTGCTAAATGAGACTACTATCTATCTATCTATCTATCTATCTATATATATATATAAATGTTTGACAATGGGTATTTTTAGGAATGTTTTAATATGTCCTGCAAATAATGATGATTATTAACACTTGTAGGCACTCCTCACAACCAAAAAACATATGATGTCAAAAGGTAGTATCTGCATGGGATTAGCATCAGAAGGCAGCACAGGATAGAGAAGAAGGTCAAATGGCAAGGTACATAGGTTCTCTTACATTTTGAAGATTACAATTGATATCCTAAAAAATTATAAATTTTTGAAACGAAAACCAATTTTTCCACAAATTATAATAAATTGTTTTTTTTAATGAGAGGGAAAAGAATATCTCTTTTCCTCTAGTCATAGTTGCAAACATAAATTCATCTGTCATAATAACATTGACGCCATACAAGAAATGTGAATATCTTATTGGGATTAAGAGACTATGCATATGTCTATCACTGTATATTGTCAGTTAGAAATATAGCATCTTCAGAATGGATTCTGAAGAAACAGCACAAGAATAATTTTTTTAAAGATATCAATGTGTAGGGGTGCAGAGTGGCAAAGTTGTCAATCATGCAAGGAATCTTAGAACAATGCTAAGCATGTTCATCTTAGATCATTAATTGTTCTTTCATGCTACTTTGATATTGCCTTTCATAATAAAAAGGTACGTCAAAATGTGACCTGTTGTACCTTCTGACTGCTATTTTCTCCAAATGCCTTCTATCTTTGTTGATTTTTCATACACACACATGGCAGACAATTTAGGAAGAATTAAATCTATAATTTGAGTGAGCTCATGGTATATAAAATGTATTATTGAATGAGGATTTTAATTATGTTTGGGGGATATAAAACAAAATTGTACACATTTGTGGCTTAGTAGCTATTAAATAAAAATAATTAAATTTATTTATAATGGTTAATTACAGTACAAATGTTCATTTTCAGAAAGCAGGCTTTACAGTGCTTTTAAGACTTCCTTAAGGCTACTGTCAGGCTTATTGGTTTCAGCAAAGACTACTTCTATATTCTGTTTTCAAGTCTACTGAAATTAGGCAATTAACAAGATTAGTATGGTTGATGGTCTTGTCTGTAACAATGGTAATCGGCTTCAGAAGATTAATAGCACAAGTAGAGTTTTATAATGGAACATCTGGAGAATAACCATTATGTATATCTGTCATGGTAATTTTCTTTGTAACTCCTGTAAAGGAATGCTCAGGAACCAGACAGTAGTTTAAATTCACCAAATACGTATTGGATAACTTTGTTCCCCCATAGATCTGAGTTAAAAAAAAAAGGAGCATTTTATATGTATTATAAATAATATAAGCAGGATATAATTGACCATTATAACGGAAACATTGCAATTTCAATTCAGCTGTAGTGTATCTTGGACTGAATATTAATGATAACCAATAAACTAGACAACTAATTAATACATAGCACTGACTTTTTAAATGTATATAAACACATTCATAGAAATGTTAGCTGAGCCACTATTTAACGTTTTCTGGCATGAGCAAAGAAGATGTACTTTCTGAATGATCTATTTATTTTTCTTTTCAAATTAGAAATAAATGTAAAAAGCTCAGGTACAGAACACACACATGTAGCTCAGATGCTGCCTTCAAGCTTGCTGTGTACATGGCCTGATGCCTGAAAGTATGGAGTAGAAAAGTCTCTGTTGTGACTATCCTAAGCAATATGTAAGGCATACTTGGATAAATGCATTTACAGACGAAAAGACTGCTTTAGCTTGGCTCCATTTTCCCCTTTCCATTATAGATTGAAAGCACACTGATGCAAGCAGAGGAAAGGATCATGGGAGCAGGAAAAGTATTCATCATGGATACAAACTTAATCTTGGCTCCAACATTTCCTCACCTTGATATTGTTGTATGCTCAGATCAGTCGTCTGTCAGTTCCAAACATCTTCATAAGGCTTTTGATGGAATCCTAAACTCTTCTTGATTGAGTCATTGTGGCATCTAGACAGAGAGATTTGAGCTGGGTGAGCTGAACAAAACATCAATAAGTGCTCTGTCATTTCAGGAGCTGATGAGAAATTCAGCACTTTAGGTGACTGGTAGGTTGAAAGAGAGGCAAATGGTATATTGAACATTTAAGAGAGGCAAGCTGAGTTTATTTGAGAACATTTCTTGGATTCAAAATTAGCTGGAATAAAAATGATTATAAGATATTAAGCAGTCTGTTGGCTATGTGAAAAATGGCTTAAACTGAGAAAGAATTAGCTACTGACAGAAATTGCAGGAGCTGCTGTTCAATGCAAGATAGTGCATATGACATAGTGAGGGTCAAGGAAGGAGGTAATAAATTAAAAAGACTCTAAAACGCTTTCTGAAATACTTTTGACAGAATCTGTTTATGGACCATGGAAAACAGCCATCAATGTGCCAACAGAACCCTAGGAGGTGGGACCTAGTGTTTTCTGTTTAGGACACATGAATGATTCTTCAACAGAGCTAAACACCATATAAAAACATATGCCCAACTGAGGAAAGTTAATTTTGTTTCCGGTGGGAATAGCTAGAGTAGATTAAAGCAAATAGAAACAGTGGCTCCATGAGCAGACATAATTTGGGAGGGGGGGAGTGGTCCCTGAGCAAGCACCGCTGCCATGAAAACACGTGGTACAAGTCTGACATAACCGATACTGTGACTATCAGAGTGAGAATGTTGCACTGAGCAAAGTAGAATGAGGTAGAGTAGGAGTTGGGACCCCAAGTTAGGACCGCCAGAAGTGTGAAGAAACAAAAAATAAAAAACTGCATTGAAGACAACAAAAGGGCGAACAACTTATTTTTCCCTTTAACAAAAAAGTATGTTTGGCCAACATTACTAGAGACTGAGTAGTTCTTAGGGTCCATTGAGTAATAAGTAATAGGACGTTTGTGGCTGTAGTAGTTAGTAGGCAATTTACTCAATGCCATAGAGTCAATTTCAACTCCAAATAACTTAAGAAACAGCAAAGACAGAAGGTTCAGAAGTAATCAGTACTCGTCATAAGAAAAATTTCAAGAAATTGTTGCTTATAACATTGGCTTTTATCTGAATTACTGCCTGAAATACTTTCGAAAAAAAAAGTAATTTGGGAAGGGGCACCCCCTCCCCTCTTTTTCCATTCTCTTTTCTAAATAGACACAGGATAAACAAACCAGCTAACACAAAGAGAACAAAGAATGTTGCATGGGTTTGATAGAATTTCAATAATTCTTATTGCAGGAGAAGTGCATCTTCCTTTTAAAGTTCTACCTATTAACTTTTTAGAATGATACAATTATTTAAATAATAACTCACCCCTTTGTCTATAATAGTTAATATGTTATTAATAGACCAAGAAAGACAAAAGATGCAATTAGGTTAGTTTCATTGTCCCTGTAATATAGCAGGGTCAAATGATTTGTATGCACATTACATTTCCTCTTAACCTTGCAAAATTATTTAACATCCTTATCAAACAAGAAGGTGAAAATACTGTTTTAACCACAAGCAAGACTTTAGAATAAAAATATAAGTTAAGAAATGAACAAAACTTTCTTTATTTTTTTGAACAAAACTTTCATGTCAACTCTTCCTACCAAGGAAAAATTTGGTGTAGAAAGTTTAATTTACTTGATAATATTTTAAGGAGATTTTGGTAAAGGTTTACACAGCAAATAAGCATCTCGTTTGACAACATCTACGTGCTTTATGTTAGTTACATTTATTAGACTTCTCTTTGTGTGCAGTTTGTCCTCTTTCCGTAACCCAGTTTTTGCCTTGTATACTTGATTTATTTCACTCAGTCTTATACCCGCCACATCTATCCATTTTATACTATTTTTGACAATCGAACACTTGGAATTTTATCTATTTTCCTTCCTAATGTTGATGTCTCAATAGTCTTCATTGTGGATGAATTACAGCCTTATTCTGCTCACCTCCCACCCCCGCCCTTCGGGCTCCTGAGTTCGCTACCCCACCCTCCTCTGCTTTCTTTTCTTTTCACAGTTTTATTCGCACTTTAGCCACATAGCACACAATTTAATATTTCTATCATATCAAGAAGAGTTGTACAATCTTTACCACAATCAATTTTAGAATACTTTCTTCCTATTGTATTCATTGCTACTCTTATAGCTTTATGTTCAATTTTGGAAAAGATATACACAATGAAACATTCTCCAATTCAGCAACTTCTACTCCAGTCATTATTAATATTTCTCTCCAAATTTTTCCACCACCATTAAAACAAATCCAATGTTACGAAAGCAAAAATTATTCCTCTTTCACTCATGGTAACCATAGATCAAGTTTGGTCTCTTTTGTTCTTTTTTTTTAGACAGATATAATATTTGTCATATATATCCTTAGTTAATTGGGCTTTTAAAGAGTTCTATATGCATCATCATAATCACTTTTAATGCTCCCTCTGTCCACAGCTATCAATTTTAATCTTACATTGAGCCATCATTGTTTTTCATAGTTACATAACATTCCATTGTATGCATGTACCAAAATTTCCCTATTCATTCATCTGATGATAGACATTTTGGTTGTTTGTATTCATTTTTATTATAATAAGAATAACAGTGGGAATCAGTGTACATATATCTGTTCACATCCTTATTTTTTAGGGTTCGCAGCATTCATCTCCTACCTTGTCCTACTGTGGTGATTTATATGCTGCTGAGATAACGGAAGCTATGCTATCAGCATTTCCAATATGAGTGGGGTAGCCCTGGTGAACAGGTGTTGGTGTTGCTTCTATATTAAGACATATATTCTATATTCTAGCATTATATGCCTGAAATAGGGATTCATCATTCCATTTCTGGAAAACATGGCGACTGAAATTTTTGTGACTAGCAGAAGGACATTATAAGAGAGAGGCCTGTGAAAAGTCATTCAGGTAGAGGGGTACTCAAGATATGACGAGGAAAGAGTTATTTCCTGAAAGCAGAGCAGACTTTAATTACATTATGGGGTAACATTTTGAAATCTTCAATTGCTCACATGGTACGGCTCAAAGGGAGGTAAACAGCTGCAAATACTCCATGATAATCAGAATGTGAGATGAGTGAAGTATGAGTCCAAGAAATTTGCAAGATGTCAGAAATAAAATGTAATGCCTAGAGATCAATATCTGAGGCATTAATAAGCTGAAAGAGACTTATATTGCCCATTTTAAATCAGTCAATAGAAATGAGGTCTACTCTGGTCCACTAGGCCATGGATAACAAATGCTAATACATAAAGGACTACCCTAATGGCCAGTGCTGTCAGTGAAAGCATAATAAGCATAGGTCAATAAGCAAACTCAATACAAATAACTATCTTCCATCATCTACTATGATAAGGAAATTGACATTTTTACCAACTTTTCAAATTGACATTGAAAAAGTAAACAAAATTCATTTATAATTAATGGAGATTGATATGGAAAGTTGAAGACAAGTAAGAATCAGTACTAAGAAAATAATGACCTCCACGATAGAAATGATGTCAGAGATCACATGCTACAATTTTTAAATATCAATGAACTTCTTATTGAAAATACCTGTTTCAACCATATAATTAGAGGATCTACATATTGATCTCACTGTAGGGAATAGATAACTACCAAATTCACTAACTGTAGAAAGAAACAATGGAGAATTTCAATATTATAAGTAAGGACAAGGTACAAGACCAACCGGAGAACAGACCATCAATTCATATACAAGAAAAGTAAAACAAATCCACAAGAGTAAGATATTAAGGGCTGAGCCTCAGTGGCATAGTGGTTGAGTGTGGGACTGCGGCCCATGGGCTTGGCAGTTCAAATTCAGCAGCAGCTCTCAAGGAGCAAGGCTGGGTAGCTCCTATGACCACCAGAGGGCAGTTATGCCCCCCCAAAAAAGATTCAGATATGATCTTAAATATATCCCACATGAAGTTAGAGCTCCTCTTAAAAAAGACATTTGACATATTGAACACTAATGACAAGAGACCATATGAGTGTTAGAATACAGGGATATTATACATAAAGAAATTTAAAGGTCACTAAAAATATATGAAAGATAAAAACAATGTAAGTAGATGTCAAAAGGCACTCTAAAACTTTTTTTTTTCAATTTTAGAGGCCCTAGAGTAAAAGGAATAAATAAGAAAGTGTAAAAACTGAGGAGAACATTACAGAGGATGACTCCAGAAGACAAAATGGACCACCATAATGAGATGCTTACACACTGGCATTGGAAAACCACAGGGAAAAACACGGCCAACTTTCTCCAACTAGAAGAACTGTGAAAAATTCATGAGTGTCTGGAATTGCAATATGGACATCTTCCATGAGCAAAATATTGAATGATTAAAAAGAATCATAAAAATGGAGAGAAATGCAGTCACTATTCCAAAAACAATTGGTTGACCTTCCATTATTTAAGAGGCAGAATATAATCAAGAACCAATGACTGAAGGAAGACATTCAACTTGAACTGAAGGTGTTGTTGAAAAAGAAATGGAACAAAGTTTCAGAAATTGATGGAATGGCAACTGAAATATGTCAATAGACCATGCTGGACTAAATATGCTCACTGCCTATGTTGGCAAATTTGGAAGGGAGTTATCTGGCAATAAGCCTGAAGAGTTTCATATTTATGACTTTAAAGAGACAGATAATTCAACAGTGGGCAGGGATCATTATTATTGCTATTATATACACATTAATTTTTTCTGATTATATCTTAAATGGTTAGTAATGTTTACCTTCCATTTCATTTTTACATGTAAAATAAAGAAGATAACACATAAGATCAATATACTAAGGATTATTGCACTACCAGTGGACTGGTATTGGCCATTTTGAAACAGAAAGTCACAACGCTTGGCATGCTTGCAATTTATTAGTCTTGGTGGACTTGAGAAACAAATTAATAGACACTCCAATGTATATAAGAAAGAGCTTTATATTAAACTGTAATTGTACATTAAGAAAACATCCCAGCCCAGTTCAGATCAAGTGTGTAAATCTGATATTAGCCCATATGGCCTATACAAATCCATACATTCTTCTTTAGATTCATGTAGCACATGAAATTATCCTGAATGCAGGAAGATCACAGGCCAGTGGGTGGATCCAGTGCTAGTTTCTCAATGCTGGTGTGGGTCTCCATGTGACTCTACCAGCCTTAGGACTCTAATTCTATCAGTGTAGTTCCATATGTCTTGTCAACAGGAATGTGTAACAGAGAAAGTGTGTGTCCCACATCCAAGGAGGAAGACAGAAGTTGCTAGAATCCTGAGGAGAAAGCCATATCCATACAGAGGCACAATTGGATTTGCCCTGACTGGCAGACTAGACTCCACCCCTATTTAACAAGTTGACATGAAATTATGATTGATTCAAGAGGAATGGCATCACATTTATTATTATAAAGGACATCGCACGACTTATTTTGAAGTGCAGTGCTGCTTGTGATAGGACGCTATTTATTCACATATAAATGAATGCAGTCAATACAACCATTATTCAGTTAATCACCAATCTCTAAAGCTAGGAATGCTAAAATGGTGTGGCTTTGCTCACATCGTTAATAATGTGAAATTGACAAAAGAGCAGTTAAATGCATTGGCAATTATTGGTGATTGGAATGGAAAAGGTGGAAGCAAGAGGAACATATAGTTGTTGGAAAATATGATCCCAGCAATAGAGACCAAGGAGGAGCTAGCATGGTAGAATTTTACAAAAACAATGGCTACTTCATCCCATATACCTTTGAATCAGCACAAAAGCTGACTTTTTTTCCAGACAGATATTAACTTGACTGCATCAGTGAAGAAGCTCAATAAAAGCAGCTAAAACCAGACTAAGGTATGACTATGGATCAGATCAAGTGCTCAAATATAAGTTGAGATTGAAGCTGAATAAGATTGAAACAACTCCATTAGAGGCAAAACCTGACCTGAATTCTATCTGAATTTCTTTCTGAATCTGAATTTCAAGAATATCTCAGGACCATATTTGGCATCTGAAGCACCAAGGACAAAAATCCTAATGAGTTGTGGGAGGACAAGAACATCACCTGTTAAGAAAGCAAAGAGTCTTTAAAAATGTAAGGAAGTTAGAAAGCATCATTGTGGATGTTAGAAGAGACTCTGAAACTTGCTCTTATTCATTGGGTAGCTAAGGAAAAATGGAAGACAAGATGAAGTGAAATAGCTGAACAGAAAATTTCAAAGGGGAGTTCAAGAAGACAAAGTAAAATATTACAATTCAATGTAAAAAACTTCTAAATTAATAAAAAACAAAAGGAATTATACTCAGCATACCTTAAATTCAAAAAAACTAAAGAAAAATTCAAGATTTGACTTTTAGTATTGAAAGATTCTATGGGGAAAAATACTGAGTAATGCAGGAAACAGATAGAAATAATACATAGCATCACTTTACCAAAAAGGAATAGTGAACATTTAACCAAGAGATAGCATATGAACAATTAGCCACTGGTATTGAAAGGAGAAGTTCAAATTTCACTGAAAACATCACCCAAAGACAAGTCTCCAGTAATTGATGGAATATAAATTGTGATGCTCCAACAACTTGAGAAAGTATGGGAAGAACTCACTCTTCAATGCCAGGAAGTTTGGAGACTGCTGTTTGTCCAAATGACTGGATGTGAGTAATATTTGTGTCATGCAACAACAGTTAGAGCAATTCAGAGAACTGCCAGAGGTTCAGGCTGAATTCAGAAGAGGATGTAGACTAAGGATATCATTGCAATGATAGATGGATTGTTCCTCAAAATAGGGAATACCAGAAAGATGTTTACTGTGTTTCATTGATTCTGCAAAGGTATTTGACTATGTGGAGTCTAACAATCTATGGAGAGCCTTGAGAAGAATGGGTATTTCCTAAAATGTCATTGTGGTCATGCAGAACCTATACATGGATAAAGTCTGCTGCAGCAGAAACTTTTGAAGCGTTGAAAGCAAGGCGATTTTTTTGAGGACTAAAGTGTGCCTGACTGAAGCCATTGTATTTTTAATAGCCTCAAATACATGTGAAAGTTGAAAAAAAAGAACTGATGTATTTCAGTTGGGCTGACGAAGACTTTGGAAAGTAACAGATAAATGAGCAATTGAATGTATACACAAATAAATAGAAAGGTGTTTGGGACTAAGTACAGTCAGAAATCTTCTTAGTGGCAAGGATCTGGAGGCTTTGTCCCAAGTACTTCGGGGATGTTATAAGGAGAGACCAGCCTCTGGAGTAGGATACCCTGCCTGGTAATGTAGAGGGACAGTGACACAGAGAAAGACCCTTGGCAGTACTGATTGACACAGTAGCTGAAAGGATGGTCTCAAACAGAGAAATAGGTTTGTCTGTCATTGCAAGACCATGAAGTGTTATGTTCTGTGGGTCACTATAAGTCTGAAGTGCCTCAAAAACACCAAACAACCACACCAAGACATAATCCATTAATATAGCTTGTTGCACTAGCTCTGATGTGACATGCTCTAATTCTACACTTTCTGCCTGTGCTTATCATCTTATTTTGGACGTCATGAAGAATTCACTATAATGTTTACATAGGAACTTCTTATAGAAATACATAAAATTTTTCTTATTTCTTTACTAAAATTCTAAATTATATCTGGTTGAAGTCATAGACTCTTAAATATAAATTGCATGAGTAATTTAAAGTTATAAATAGGAGGTGTTCAAAACTACTTCTAATTACTTTCTTGGATTCTCATTAACTCTAAGTATATCAAAGAAAATTTTCATGTTAGAATAAGTGCAGTCAAGTTCTAAATAAATTGCTATGCAGAAATGAAATAAGGTATCAACACATGGAATCTAATGCTTTCATGCTTTTATAATAGCTTGATGGAGCATATTTTTAAGGTAAAGTCAATAATTATGATGAAAGTATGGAAATGCATTTAAGTCCATTTACTTAATAAACATATCTTCTGGCAGAATGCTTTGTAGAGTCATTTGTTTTCTTATCGATGATCTAAATATATTATATATCAACCAAATTACATCTCAACCGACTAATGTGAGATGTAATTAGAAATATCATTTAAAAACTAATGATATAAATGATTGCATGGCTTGAGAAGCCCTATTTTCATCTTGGTGTTTGTCATCATAGCAGTGGTTTCATACAATATTTGTCCCTTTCAGGGTGAATAACTTCACACAGCATGCATGTCTTCATGTATGACCCAGTCCTGGTATGCTCTGTGGCTTTATCATTGTGCTGCCTAGAATTCCACCATATGCATGGACCAAGGTTTCTTTATCCATTCTCTTACTGGGCTTTTTGGCTTTCTCTGACTTCTTGCTATTCTGAACAAACTGGTATAAATATTGGAGTATGTGCATCTGTTAATATTATATCTCTTATTTATTTAATGTATATACCCTTGATTTTGTGAAATTTCCCATCCTGGTTGTCTTACATATTGCTTTCCCCAATGGATGTACATATTTATACCCCTGCCAGTATTGTGGTCACTCCCATCTCTCTACACCATTTAAGGATTTATTGTTTCCATTTTTTCTTCTTTCCTTTTTGTAAATTGAACTTTCATTGCTTATGTGAGGTTATATTATTGTCTTCATTTATATCTCCCATGTTTAATACAACCTCCCAGGCAATGGGGTGATATAACTGTCTCAAGCTGATAAAAAGTTCACTATGCCCTTACTTTTACATCATAAAGACCTCATCCCAACTCAGGACAGTATCTCATTGACATGGGGGCGTGGGAAAGGACCAAATAAACCATGCCATATGGCAGGGGCCTAGAGACACCCATATTGGGTAAGTACACCTACATCAGTGTACAGTGAACTCTGGTGGAGATTCATGGCAAAGAGAAGGTAGGGATGTGTCTATTTCTAAACAGATTACCTGACTTTGATTGGCGGGTAGCAGGAGGGTCAGAAGGGGGGTTTCCCTAGGAGAAAACTCTTGACATTATATTTATATGCTTTTATGTACCCTCAAGGGGGAGAGTCTGCTGTGTAGTATGTGATTAATCTCAAGCAATTTTACTTGGGTCTCTTTTTAACTCTTGGTGAAGCAGGTCTCATAATATAGGGTATCTAAACTTTAGACTTTCCCTTCTTGTGGTGTACAGCCATGTCAGATGGATCTGAATTAGAAAACCCACATACCTGTAGTAGATAAAAGAAAGTTACAGAAATTTAAAACTTTTGAATTTAAAGCCTTATCACCTTAGTGAGAGAAGAAGAGAACTGTTACCCCAGAGTCATGGGTTTGGAAGTTACTGAGCCTCGGTCCAAACCCCTTGTTTTTGAGTTTTACCAGTAATAAGCAATTTATGACTTTCAGATACTTTCCACTTTCATATTTTCATACTTTCAAAAGACATGTCCTAGTTCGGCAGCTCGTTTTGCCATTGCTAAGGAGTATTTTTGAACTTTGGGTCCTCTGTCTAGGTCTCATTGCTTTCTTAAACTGGATTTAGTCACGAGTTTTTTTAATATGCATAAGTGAACATCCTATGTATTTCAGTCTCAAAAGGTTGCCCATATTAACATAATTCCCCTTACTTCCTATAAAGACACTGTCTAGCTTGTGTCAAATGGAAATAAAAAAATGCGTTTTTCCATGAATTGTTGAAATGCATGTCAAGGAGTCACAGGCAGCTCAGGGGTAGAATACTCAGTCTCTGTCATGGAGACTGAGAAGGATTTCCAGCCAATAAAGGAGAGCTACCACCCTGCTCTCAGTAGACGCCATTGTGTTGCTGGATGCTAAGCAGAGTCCAATAGCTCAATAAGACCAAGTTGGATGAGGAACAAAGATCTAGCAAACAGCTTCCTACAATCAGACAATGAAAACCCTATGGATCACAAATGACTGTTCTGAAAAAAATCACTAGCAGCATATCAGTTTCTGATACGTTAGGTTGTGTCATGAGCTGGAAGTGGCCTTGGGGTAGTTACGTAATCGCACGTCCGTTAGCTTGAGAATATTAAGAGTGTAGGGGGTCTGTTAATCAGGTCACAATCAGATGATGCTTCCAGTAGGTGTGGCATTCTCGTGAGGATTCCAATATCTTCCTTTCTTCCTTCCTTCCATTCTCTCTCAGCTACACATTCCTATTGACAAGCCATAGGGAGCCATGCTGATGGCAGCAAGAACACTGGAGATGTTTCTACCACCACTGGATACACAAGACTTTTACCAAATGACCTGTGATCTTCCTGCATTCAGCGTCACTGCGAGTGGCTGTGTGAGTCTTAAGAGGAATTTGGGGGTCTAGTATTGACTTTAAGGGATGATATCAGATTTGTGGAGTTGATCTCGACTGAACTGGGAGGTTTTCTTTACATACTATTACTCTTTGATTAAAAGCTGCCTTACACATACTTCAATGTCAGTGAATTTGTTTCTCAAGTCAACCTGGATTAATACAAACCTCAAAGTCAGTGATACAACACTGTATGTCTGGAGTTTTTCTGAGCTGAAATAGAGCAATACTTGGAGAGAATAAAGTTGTTGCAGAAGAATAGGAACTTATTTTTAGAGTTTAGGAACCTTTTTAGAGTTATCTATGGTTTCTTAAACAGTGCTGGTGGCTCTCTGTTAAGTGTTTGGTTGGTTACTGATGGAGGTTTGAACCTACCAACTGCTCTGCAGGAAAAATAGGTGGTCGTTTGATTCCAAACATCACAGTCATAGTCATCTTAATGTGACCAAATGTGACCAGACATCCCAGTTTGGGTGGGACAGTCCTGACTTTAAACAATTTTTCCTGTGTCCCAAGGCATTTAAAAAATGTACTGATTTTTGGAAAGAATGCATGATAAGCTAGGGAATGGAGGGAGAAGGGAAGGGAAGATACACCCTCTACGCCCCACCCTCACCTCCACCACTGGTCAATGGTGTCCTGTTTTACCAGTGTTAAAATCTGATCACTTTAAAAGGAAAGTTCCACATGGGATCATTCTGAGTTTGAATAGATTCAACAGCAATGTTGTTGTTTGTATGCTTGATATAGGACTCAAAATAATTTAGTTTGGCTTGATAACTAATGATATAAATACAAGATAAACTATATATATATACACACACACATATATATATGAACTTTCAGTATATTGCTGGTAATTAAGACTCAATGACAACAAAGCATGCACACAGATAAAAATGAGTTCCAAGATTTAATCTTACATTATTATTATCTGTCATTTGAACTCATAGTTCTAAGTATAGTGCTAAATATAATGAAATCTAAAATAGAGGATTTGCTAGATTGAATAAATGCAGTGAAATCTAAAATGCAGTTTTTGCTAAGTTGAATTTTTGTATTGACCATTGGTACCTTAGAAAAAAATGAAAGATAGCACTGAATATACTAAGTCCTATGGGAAACGAAAATTTGGTCAAAGGTTTTTAACAACCATAATGTGAGTTTTCCATGAACTTTCAAAAATATGAGAACTATAAAATAGTAGTTTTGTTACCTTTGTTAATTTGGAATTTATAGTAAATATTTTCTTTTAAATATTCCGTTTTTGATTTTACATCATTCAAATTTTATATTCAATTTTCTTAGAAATATTTTATCTTAATATAAAATTTCCCTGAACTATTAAAATGTTGATTCACCAAGAATATGTACCAACTTTAGTTTACATCTTAAATACCTCTTCCACATAACTCACCCTAGGATTTGTGTAACTCATCAGTGATATAAGTAACTAGACAGTGGACTGGTTTAATGCAAAGGCTCAGAAAGGGACTTGCTTCCCAGCACACTCTACCTCCATTTCCTCTGGACATACTTTTGCTATCTCTTCCAATGTCAGTCCCATGATCTGAAAATATGGTGTTAATTTTCATAGTATATAAAATTATTTTCCAAGTTCTTACATGTTTTCCATTATTATTCTTATAACGTAGTGTTAGTTATGGTTATCATATTTAAACAAAACTATATCTGACCCTGTGCTCTGTTACAATGTCATATAATAGAAAATTAATTAATTTTGCTAAAAAAATGTAGCACAAGGAATGTACTCAATGAACATCTGCTTTTCTGATTTCTCTAAGGCTTTCATCTAAAAAATTCATACAACAAGTTACTTAGGCCTCAAACTTCTGGAAAAGGTGATTTTAAAGTTTGCCTATTACAGTTTACTTTTTTGTCCAAGGGTAAACAATTTATAAATATGATTTATTTCCTTCCTCCTATGAAACAGTGGATAGTAAATATCAAAATTATTTGTAAAAAGTGAGCAATTCTGCTAGGGCTTTTTATTGTTTGAATTATGTTCTTATCATTAATAATGCATGCATAATTAGAACCATAATAAAACATGTTTTACATTTACATTAATAATTTAAAATTTCTTCTGTGGTTGAGTTTCATTAGCTTATCTCATGCTTCAAAATTTGACATGTTTCCCTGAATACAAAAGTTGAGTCTTATAATTTTATAAAATGAAGACAACTGATTTAAATTTTTAGTGTGGAAATTCTCAAATTAATGTTTAAAATGCTGCTTTGCAAAGCTCACCATTCTACTCTTAGCTAAAATCATCTCTCTAATTATATTTCTTTTTTTTGTTCCTGATATGTGCCTCAAATTTAAAATAAAACACTGGTGGCAACCAAACATCTAGTTCAAATTCATAAAATGTATACAGAAAAACAATGTAGCATTTTAAGGATATTTTTCTACACTGACAGTTTCTACCAATTAAGATACACTTACCTGTCTTTCTAGCACTGTACATTTTCCCTTAACATGTTTTTATTAATTTTGTTGCTGAATAGTCACCATTAGATGAAACACCTGCATTTCATTTCAGACTCTACTGAACAATTGTAAATGCCACTCAAAGTGCTCAGTTAAGTTTGCTTTTTATGCTGACATATTTACAAGACTTCCATGCTTTTTTTTAACATCCTTTTCAGAGATAATGTGTCTTAGTAGACTTAAATCAATGACTTGTTTATTATTACAATTCATCTGTGCTCTCTAACACGTGGTCTGTAGGAATTTGGGATCAGTAATTTAATTAAAGAAATATGATGTCCAAATCGAATGCCAAACTATAACCAGTGTAAGGAAATCAGGGATCGATAAATCCTAGATAAGAGAGCTATGTGTCTAATTGAGAATACAGATCTGGACGTAAGGAGAACAGGAGCCAAGTTTTGATCTCTGTTTACAGTTTGACTGTGGAGTTACTTAATTGTCTGTTGACCTTGGGAAAATTCTTGTCTGAGTCCCATTAAGAACCTGATGCAAATGACACAAACTTGCTCTCTGACTTTGTGAAGGATTTGAGCCACTTGCTGGTGAAGATCGAAGAAGACTTCAGTATATATTTATAAGTCAATGCTCAGGAACCCCAACTCTGCACATTTGTACCCATATGTATCACAATTAACTGAGATAAGATTGAAGTCGCTGAGGTTATAATATTATTTGGCTTGATGATCTCTGCTCATGGGAGCAGGAGACAAGATATCAAAGGCTATATTGCATTGAGCTGATCTGCTGCACGGCCTCTTAAAAGTGGCATGGTGAACACTTAGGTGCACCTGACCTCAGCTATCATTTTTTTCAATAGATCCAGTGCCCTCTGAAAGTTGGACAATGAATAAGGAAGACCATGAGAAAAACTGTTATCTTTGAATTATTCTGTGTGTAAAGAATATTGAATGCACCATCTGAAGAACTAGGAATGCTTTTCTGAAGGAAATATAGCCAGAATGTTTTTAGGAATAAGATTTTGTCTCATGCATTTTGGATTATTATCATGATGGATCAATTTAATCCTGGAAAATATATCAAGTTTAGTAAAGCAGTGATCAGTGAAAAATACATCAAGTTTACTACAGTAGAGGTCAGTAAAATGCCCCTCAAGGAATATTTTAATCCTATGGAAAAATAATTTGCAAGTCACAGATTGAAGTGATAAAATCTGCAATCTTAATAACTTGCAAGGAAGGGTATCAACCCAGCTGCCAGGACTAGCACAAAGGTGATCTTAAAAATTGGGAGAAAAAAATTGAAGCAGATCTATTAGGACAATAGAGAACACAGAATACCTCCCCAAGACACTCCTTAAACCTGAAACAGAGCCTATTTCTGAAGATCATCATTTTAGTGAAGTAACAGGGAAACATGCAAAATAAAGAATATTACCCAGAATGCCGATTCTTTACTTTAAAAACATCTGTATGAAACCAAGAACTCAACAATTATTCCATAGCAAGGATGAGGTGATAAAGAACAGGAAAGTGAGCCAACAGAATTCTACAAGTGAATAGCGCTGGTGTTATGATAAATTCAAATAATATCCCTGATGATATTGTGTGAAAATCGTCTAATGGGAACCAATGTGCTGGGTAACATCTTCCTCAAACTCTGATAGCATATTTTGAAAACTTTTTTAAAGTTGGAAATATGTATATTCACAAACCTCTTTTTCCTT